>JYFJ02006793.1:0-18089 GCA_000934665.2 Catajapyx aquilonaris
AACCCCAATGAACATATATATCAAAAGAAAGGGAAACACCAGGACAATGCGCCTATGGAATTAGTATTCCTCTAAAATGTAAAAATAAATTTTTATAGCATTTCATTTGTCACTTGCAAAGTCACATGCCCAAGAATATATTGTGACCTCAACATGTTCTGCAGAAAAATCCTATTTTGGATAAAGGTAAATGGACTATATAGATTAAGGTGTACTGAATCCAGATCTGAAGTCAGAATGGCTCTATAACGTACATATTTTGAGAAAACTCAAATTTTGGGAGATACGACACTTAAATCAAGAATTGTGGTTTTTCACAGTTGTCGCAGTGTATATCCAGGACTGCATAAGGGTTTTCCCCGCAGGACTGCCCGAACCAGTGATATACGTTTTTGTATAAGTGTAAAAGTACGAGAGGGAGTCGGCCAAGGACAGTCGATTATAATTGTTGAGGTCACAATATATTCTTGGGCATGTGACTGAGCAAGTGACAAATGAAATGCTATAAAAATTTATTTTTGCATTTTAGAGGAATACTAATTCCATAGGCGCATTGTCCTGGTGTTTCCCTTTCTTTTGATATATATGTTCATTGGGGTTTGACCATTTGCACTAACCGAAAAAATTTCTCCAAAAAAGGCCTCATTCTCAGCCATTTCCAGATGTTAGCGATTTTTCCCCTCATCATAGTATTGAGCAATATGGCTGAATTTTTATAGGAAGCGTTAAGGAATAGATGAGTACATCTGGGATTATTTTCACCAAGATCCAAGGCGGTCTAGCAACATTAGGCCCACTTGATTTGGAAAGACCCCTAGTAAACCGTCCAAGGTTTTAAAACGATATATCTCTAGAACTGTACGTGATAGAGCAAATCTGTTGCCGGATTCGGATTCAGCACCCCAAAATCCATAAAAAGCACATAAATGCTTTCAAAAGAGCGAAAGAGAGTGTTTTTTTGCAGAACGGTATAATTTTTGAACCTGGGGTTTTGGTCAATATCTCGTCAACGGTGCAAGATATCGCAAAAATAACGACATTTCACCCCGAATGGGCCACAACTTTTCATGTTTAGGCCAGGTAAGTGTACTCGCACACCAAAAAACGAAAACCCGTAAGTTGCGTCACAAACGCCCCTGGCGGGACCGTAGGATATTAACCCACATGACTCAAATTTTTTACCTGTCAAACGGATCACCCAACGCAACTTTTTTTCACTAGCGAACTACAACTTTCGAAAAAAAGTGTTTTTTGAGCCGCCCTACTGTACACCCGCAAGGAAGTGTGCTTTGCACTACAGTTCAGTTTTAAAAATCTAGAATAGCGAGGAACCATGCTAGGGGGTAAGAAGGGAAGGAGCAAGCCCCATGCCTGGAGTGGTGGCGTTCAAAAATAATTGCAGTTTATCTATAATTGTTTTCTGAGAGGAATTTCTACCATGAATTCCACAAATGAATTTTAAAAACATTGTTTGGAGGATAGAGCACTATGTTAGTGATCCATTAAGTGGCATTTAAATTTTCAGCTTTCATCCTTTCTGCTTTTGTAGGCTCAATTGGGTCCTAATGTTCTCATTGGTTGTTTGTCATTATTTTTGTCAATATTTTAGAACTAATAATGTTTTTCTCGTTTCTTATTGGGAAAATGTTCAGAAAATGCAATAGGAACTGACATTGCGTCACTCAATTATTCTCGGGTCTCAGGAGGATATGTGACGGAAATTGAAAAAATTCTAATTCACCTACAAATTGTTTAAAAATTTTGTGGATTTTTCCCTTGGTTGGCATTTATTTCTTGTCACAAGAAAAAAACCACGTGTAAAGTACTTGATTTACTAATATTTCTAGTTGAAAATGTAGGTTTTTGTCGATATTTTTAAAAGACAAAGCAATTAAAATATCCACTTCTGTGTAACCTAGGATGACCGTTCCTTTTTTGTTTCATAGCGTTCTTGAAGACGCTTTCAACCGCATCTTACACTTTTAATTTATTCCGTAAGCTTAAGTTTGAGAAATGAAACACTGCTGGATGGGGATGGTCCTAAACTTTCGGGAAAGAGTGTACGTAGTACCATATTACCTTGCATGTTGCGGCATGCCGGTGTAGGCGAGGTCGACCAGTTTTTTAAAATGTTGATCTGGTGGCTATACCGGCACGCCGGTATAAGGCAAGGTATGCCGGTATAAGGCGAGGTTTTCACATAAGTTACATTATCCTTTCAGAACTGGACATTTGCCTGAAAAGCACGTAAAGGCTATCAAAAAGGCACATTTTCTGGCAATAATCTCTATTTAAACGGTATGTTGGAGCAGGGGGTTCCCCTGTCAAAGCAGGCTCACGATGGGATTGGTCATACACGCTACATTTTTTAGATGCACTGTGCAACAGAAGTTGCATATTCTCACAGATTGTACATTCACCCATTTTCATTGTAACATTATTTTAGTATGGTAGGCTACCAGATGCATTCCAAAAATTTGGCAAGGATCAAAATTACGGAAATCTACCTCGGTTATTGCAGCATGCCGGCCACCCCCGGGTTATACCGGCATGCTGGTCGACCTCGTTTTATACCGGCGTGCCGCAATATGAGAGGTAATACGGTATGTGGTCAGGTCACATTAACATAGTTTATAATCATCCATCTTCATCTACAACAGTGAAGGCATTCATTTCCTGAGAAAAGGGTGAATTAAATAGTATTTCCTGCATATAACGCTATCCCGCTCATAACACTACTTTGGGTCGGTCCCTTGGAGAGCATTATATCGAGGTTTTACTGTATTATGAAGTTGAAATTTTCATCCAGAGTATTTCACATTTTCTCTGGTGTTCATTATTTCTGGACTAATACAAATTTAAGATGTGTAGGTATGGAGCTAGATCATGCATTTACAATGGTACAGTTGAGAATCCTTTATCTGAAATGCTTGAGACCAGCAGCTTTTTGTTATGCAGATTTTTTCGGATATCGGAATATATGTAGATTTGCAACTATAAAATGGGACACATTTGGAATGGGATAAATCCTTAACAAGATATCATGAGGGAGATGGAGTGATGCTGCGGTAACGTATGCGCCCACGGATGTTAGGGTCCCAGGTTCGATCCCAGCCCAGGGTTCCCCCCTTCCTCTCGTGCAGAGTTAGGTCGTCTCTGACTTCGTCTCGGGTGGAATCTCCGCTAGACTATTTCACCGGGGGAGTTCACAAAATGTACTATCGGGTTCAAATACTTTTGGCCACTTTATCCTGGTCTTGAAGCAACCCTTCGCACAGACCCCACGTTAAGGAGGTGAGTGTGTGTGACGGGTTCCTTCAAGATCAGGATAAAGTGGCCAAAAGTATTTTTATCCGATAGTACCGTGTTATAGACATTGCACTACTTTGCACATCTCCTCCCAGTCACCCTGCCCGTGGGCCCGGGCGCTTCGCCAGAGGGTCAAGTCTTACACCTTACTACATCGGTATCGCTGGGTGCAGATTAGCCCCCNNCCCCCCCCCTCCCCCCTCCTCCCCCCGAATACCCCGTAAGGGGTGGCAAGGTGGTAAACCTTAAAAAATAAGATATCCAAATACATTTTTAAATGGATTGATCGGGTATTCGGCTAACCCCAGAGGGGTTTTTTGCCAGACCTTTATTGTGATGGTGTACAATTCTGGGAATCCTATTATTGAAGCGCCCGGGCCCTTGGGCAGGATGATAGGAGGGGATGTGCAAGTGCAGTGCATCTGACGTGTGGCCATTTTTAGTGAGCTCCCCCGGGTGGTTTAGTCTGTAGGAAATACCACCCGAGACGAAGCCAGAGGTGACCGACCTCTGCACGAGATGAAGGGGGTGTCCCCGGGCTGGGATCGAACCCGGGACCTTAACATCCGTGGGCGCGCATGTTACCGCGGCGCCACTCCGTCTCCCTACATTTTTAAATGGACGTTATGCATAAACCCTGTAGGTATTTTTATATACATTTTAAATATTTTTATATGTGCAGATGCAGGTAATGACGCTAGTAATGTCACTCATGAAATTTTCCATTTGTGATCCGTCATGTCAGCACTAAAAAAACCTTCGGATTTCTGAGGTTTCCGGATTTCGGAAAGGACCTGTTCAAAGTTATCCTGGCAAAGAAAGGCCACCCACATGGCTCAATGATTCGTGTCAATTAGATTGGAGCAGATCACTGAAACTTGGCAACGCAGGGGAGTTGGATCAAAATGTTGCTGTCCAGCCACTCTAATATATGTCATTCAATGGAAGAATGCTTCTAAAGGGTGACCTCGGGTGACCTTCATCAGTTTGGAGAAAGAGTTCGGCCTTGATTTGCCAACGAACCCCATCTTGAGTCCGGCGAGTCCGCCCCTCTTTCACCTCTCTCTCTTTTAGGGGAGAGTGAGAGAGAGGAGAGGGAGAGAGGGAGAGATACGCGATTGGGCAAACGCGTGATATCTCGATGGGGCTTGCATTTCGCATATCGGTTCCCTGAGGCGGCATTTGTCTCACACGAATATCCTTACAACATTTTTACGGGGTAAAAACCACACGAGTTTTCCTGCCTCTAAATCCACTAATAAAACAGTTCACCACATGACAACATGTTTTGAATCCTACCAAGGCCGCTAGGTAGCAACCCCTACCACATCAAAGATACAGTCAGTGGCGAACACAGCGGCCTTTAGCGTAAAACTAGGTGCATAGATTATACACTACAAGATGCGCAAGATGGTTGCCGTTTAGGTAGCGGGGCTACTTGAACAGGTCCTTTAGATAAAGGATTCTCAACTGTGTTGGAGCTTTCACTTCCACTGGTACCACATGCAAGACGTTTTGATATTTGAAAAATTAGATAGTCTTGACACTCTTACCAAATGGTGAAAAAGTGACAAGGTGAATATTGAGAGTTCAGTTTAGGAATAGTTGTGCTATGCAATTCTTGCTATTCAGGTCGATGGGCATAATGATCGGTAACCAACTTGCACCATGGCAGTGTGTTAACTGCTATTGGTTAGTGCTCCTCAAGTAACTTAGAATGCAAATGCATGGATGGGGGTCTATCAAACTAGCTCCTGCAGTCCAAGCAGGGGTCAGGTAAGCCCCACCCACTTTGGTAGCAGTAACTGCACTATTCTGCCAAGTAGGTGCATCAACTGTTAAAGGGCAGATGAAAATAATTACAAAATTATTGTGTTGCAGTGTAGGCTATTATAAACTGTATTTTTTTATTGAACGATTTTTATTTTCGTGTGCAGTATGCCGAGTCTGATGATATCTTCCAAGAACATTCCTTCTGGTATCGTGTTTGGTACATGACGCCATTGTTCTTTAACTTCCGAATGCGCATTTACACTGGATTTGTTCTGGCTGAATGTTCATGCATCATGGCAGGACTTGGTGCATATCCTGTCCGATCAGGGACAAAGCCTGGTCATGGGCCTTCCAAGTATGAGGTGCTGAAGGAATTGTAAGTTGTGAATGCCACAGAAAATGAAGGATATCATAAAATATTAATTATATATCGTGATTTTAGGAAAGAAAATGAAGGGAAACTGTCGCAAGAGGAATACGACTTCAAAACCGTACACAACATTGATGAATACAACTCTGATTTGGTTGCAACAGTTCGAGAGGGAATGCGATGTTGGAACATGACTGTTCAATATTGGCTTGCTGTCAATGTATACAAGAGGTTACCTTCCACAACTCCTAGGTAAATGTAGCTTGTTTGAATAGTTGTAGTATTTGTAATGTTAAGGCTTGTAAGCTCACATACTCTTCTGGGAATCACACATATATCTTGACCCAAAACTAGTAGGGTCACTTAAATCAAGTAGGTGAACAATGGAATGTGAATGCCTCTGCTCCAGAAGTAACATCAATTGTCACAAAATTGGCTGAACGGAAAGTTGTACAGACCTTTATTTCTTTGCTACAATTTCATTGTGTCATTATGGTCAACATTCCTAACTGCTATGAGGGTTGTTCCGAAAGTAAGGGTCATGTAGCAATTACTTCCGAAAGTATTGTACGTATTGGTAAATTTTTACTGCCAGCAGTTAGAGGACATTATTCTGGGTGAGCCAAATTTGGTCTCCCATGTGCACTCCATGCATACGCAGGAGTAAGCAGAAGAAAGGGACTTTTGTGGAAAGCATGCCTGGTCTATGAACGCTTGAGTCAAAAGACACAGACAAAAGATCGGCGAATTCTACATCATTGTCCAGACATCTGTGACCAGACAGTGACCCGTCTGTTGTTGCGAATCGTGGCATCCTTACTTTCGACGTTCACCAGGCCGCTGCTCCTCTGCCGCACTGTCATGGTCATTTGCTGTGGGTCACTGTGGATGCAGTTGTCTGGACGATGACATGGAATTTGCCATTAACCGCCAGCACTTCATCTTTTGTCTACATCTTTTGACTCAAATGCTTATGGAGCAGCACGCTCACTGTAAAAGTCGCTTGCTTCTGCTGACTCCTGCGCATGCACAGAATGCACGTGGAAGACCAAGTTTGGCTCACACATGCAGAATAATGTCCTCTAACCACTAGGGGTTAAAATCTCCCAATATGTACCGTCCTGTTCATAAAGAATGGTACGACTCTATGGACGACATGTTTATTCTGACTTTCCAGCATTATTCCCAACCTGATTTCATCACGACCCTATGGACAACTTGTCCTCGACCTGTGACGACCATATGACCCCATCCCGACTTTCTCCGAAATATTTTATTGCCAAAATGTTCAACCTGGTACAGTGCAATCGTGAGTGAATAGCCAAAAAATCGCCCTTTGGCCCACTGATTAATGGGGCATTTGTCTATCTGGGAATAATTTTAAAACTGTGACTGCAATAGTTACATAATTGTTATTAACCCAGACATGCCAAGAAAAGTTTTTGTTGAATTAGTGAACTTTTTTTTGTTTCCATTAGTTCATATTAGTTCCCAAAACACAAAAATTGAGATAAAACATTTTTCTGAATTCTTGTTTGCGAGAAAATGATCATTCCCCATAATTATGGGATGCTAGGAAAATGTAACCTAGCATGGCTATAATAGTATTTGATTACATTACCATGGCAACAGTGACATTCAGCAATATCCATAGTTTCATAATATCACCACTGATTGATTGTTGCCGATTGCATTACCATTGGAAACAGGCCTTGCAAAGAATGGGTTGTAATTGAGTAACAATCAACAACAATCAAGCATTGTTGCCATGGTTGCCATGTTAACCAATTGCCATGTAATCTCATTTTAATTATATGGATTCATTACAATACAGTTCAACAACTCTTACAAAATCCACGCACATACTTTACTTGTCCGAATGTGGGTGCATTTGCCTCTTATGTTCCCCTGAGGGGACACCAGATTTCAACACTACTCTCAGACAAGGAAAGTAAAAAATATGCCAATATTTCCCCATCAACGTCATCATTCATAAGTTTTCTAAGTACAGGGTCCCATTTTTAAAACCCTATAACTCAAAAACTTGCAGCCATATGTGAATGATTTAAGTTTTGAAATATACTAAGGAAAGTCTAAAGTTTTGGTTTCAGCTTAGTTTGTTTCGATATGTGCTTCATTTGTCGCTTGGCAGATAAAAAAGCCTGTATATGGTTTCGAGCCCAACCGGCTCAATGACATTTGCAGTTACCATTGCAATCCTATCCCGTAAATGCTGAATGTCTCTGGTATTTACACCACAGACATTGTTCTTGATGATTCAAATAAAAAAGTCGCCTCATCCATGAAATAAATCTGCCTTAGAAAAAATTCATCAGTGTGAGAAGTCTTCAATGAGAAGTTTACCAATGCCTAGCCCCTCCAGAAGCCCAGATTTTACCCCAATTGATTTTTTTGTGGAGATGCATGTATGATGAACTGATGGGCAGATGGGCAGTACCTATGGGAAAAGATTTCAAAGGTAACGATATACATGCCTGAGCGGGTTAGGCACAACACTGATTACCTTCTTTACATTTTTTGAGCGACAAATGGAGCTCATATTGAAACAAACTATGGTAAGACCAAAACTTTAGACATTTCTTAACATTTCAAAACTTAAATCATTTAGATATGTGTAGCCTACAAGTATTCAAGTTATAGGGTTTGAAAAATGGGACATTCTTTTTCGATGACCCTGTATTACAAACAATAAATAACTCATAACACTAATCAACATTAGACAATTACTTACTAATCATATTTGGAACACGAAGGTGCAGCCACTATTTCCTGCGTTAAAATTCAAACACCTGTATCTAAAAAATCTGAAGCAATATTGAGCAGGTTTGAACTTGTATCGTTAGCTGGGACTCTCCTGAAGCCCCCGTCACTACTGCCAGCTCTTTAGCAGTAGAAGAACTAGTGCAAAAAAATTAAAATGTAACAACTGTGCAGGTGTCCCCTTTAGGGGATACTCTGCATGTCTGGGTTAAGCAACATTAAGATATCTACAATCTTCAAAACTACTGAGGGTAGGTGGTTGGCTTGTTACCACCTGGGAACCCATGCAACAAGGATTTTGTGATAAGATGCAGTTGGTGTGATGTTATGGCATTGGGACCATTTACATTCGCTGTAAGCTTTGAACTGAACCTCTGAGTCATCTGATCCCCTCCCTTTGATGCTATTGTTAATTCACAAATGCCAATGAACCTTTGTTGGAACTTGATTACCATATCTTCCATGGTTTAAGAATGGAATGAGCAAAGAGTTCTGCTATAATAAACCTTGAGAGACGACTCAGGGTGAAATGTCAGGTGTCCGCCATCTCTACTTGGGTCAAGATCGATTGCTGACACCATTCACTTTTATGCAGTTCCTTTAATGTTTCATGGAGATGCCATCGCATAGCAAAAGAAGTAAACAGTGTCAACAATCGATCTTGACCCAAGTAGAGATGGCGGTCTGCCTCAGCCCGGGAAAGGGGAAAGGAGAGGGAGTTGTTTCTCTAGATATGTATATTATAGCAGAACTCTTTGTAAATCAGAGACCCAACTGTGAAGGCCAGAATGGTAAATTTCTAAGGCCTGCACTACTCACAAATGAGTTTACTCACCACATTTAATTGTTACCATTTCAGAGTCTTCCTCACAATGCTTACATCTGCAGTTTGGCATGGTGTCTATGCTGGATATTACCTGTGCTTGCTGACTGTGCCATTCGTTCTTGTTGTGGAAGATCTTTTTGACAAATTATTTCGCAAGCCTGCCTCAGATAAGGTAAGGAGGATGTTTACTGGATGAAAGAAATGCCAGGTCAGATCTGTATTGGTGAAAAGGACATGGGTTAAATCCTTATGGAAAAGTGCCCCCAGATGGATTTGGCTGAAACTTGGTCAGTTAATAGACCTTGTCCTCAGGGTCAATTGTTCTGAAGGCCGAAGAAAATCTACCGTGGCGTTTGGCCGCTAGAGGCGCCGAAAGTCGGAATTTCAAAGTTGTCCGATCTTGGTGAAAATTACGCACACTGTAGAGTTTGATGAGCTGAGTCGAATGCGCTATGGAATAATTTTCTCTTATAAACCATTTGACCACGATACGGATAAATTAGGCTTCAACATCGGGCCTTTTACTGGGACTATACATACGGGTGGATTGCAAAGACGGAGTTTAAACAGCGGCTCAAATAGATGGCGGTTTAAACCAGGGTTCCGTTTGTAAAGACGAGGATTAGCCTCGAGACGGGGTTTAAACCGCGGTCTAACTCAGACCACCTTCGAGGGTGGTTTAAACTGGGTTCAGACGGCAAAATGGAGTCGGATATGGGCTCGATTACACCTGTGATCTTCGCCTCCTGCAGCAATTGAAGAGTCGACCGGCTCGCTGTAGCGTTGTGCACCTCCGGATTTTGCATCAACCCTATGTAGGCCTACTATGCTGTACTATACAAATACACACTACAATACACCTCATAGTGGTCATAGAAGAACCGCCAGGTTGAGGAAACCTATGACATTGATTGAAGTAGCCTACTATAAAATATTATCTGTTGGGTTCCATGTTTCATGTGTATGTATTCATCTACTTCCAGAGTACCCAATAAGGACCATTATCTTGCATGTAGCCTGCGATACACTTTTATGTCGAGGCTATTATAGACCTAATTATATTGTCACCTATACAGATATAAAACTAACTATAACTATAAAATGGTTTGTCGGAGAAAATTGTCCTGTAGCGCATTCGACTCAGCTCATCAAACTCTACAGTATGCGTTATTTTCACCAAGATCGGACAACTTTGAAATTCCGACTTTCAGCGCCTCTAGCGGCCAAACGCCACGGTAGATTTTCTTCGGCCTTCAGAACAATTGACCCTGAGGACAAGGTCTATTAACTGACCAAGTTTCAGCCAAATCCATCTGGGGGTACTTTTCCATAAGGATTTAACCCATGTCCTTTAGCATAATATGCACTACTCACTTCCACATTCTTTGTTGCTTTGCCTTGAAAGGTGGCAGGGAGTTGGAAAGCCTGTTATTAATGTCTTATGGATTGTGTATACAGGGTGAAGGGAAACTTGTGTACAATCGCCAGGTAAACTTATAGTACTCGCCAAACTAATATAGGAATGTGCAATTAGTTTTGAGCTCCGTTGCGTAGTTAATGCGTACGGTTGGAACAAGTTGAAAGTGCTCTAGGGCCGGATGGTGGAATATGAGGCAAAAACGACAAAGTGTATGGGTGTCGTTCCCGGATTCTTACTCTGACGGGATTTGATCGCCTTTTGCACATGGACGATGTGTTAGGGGACCAAGGCAAGGGACCGGAGGTCCTCCAGCTGACTCTTGCTTCCCAGAAAGCTGGCAGAACAGATGTGAAGTCACAAAACTTTGACGGCGCCGTACGCATTAACTATGCAACGGAGGCCAAAACTAACTGCACATCCCTATATTAGTTTTGTGAGTACTATAAGTTTACCTGGCGATTGTACACAAGTTTCCCTTCACCCTGTATAACTCCCTGCCACATGTAATGATAGACTGTGAGTGTTAGGATGTTAGGATAGTGTCCGTGAAATTTCTATTAGCACATATCTGATCTGGTCTTTGGTCCATTCACTAGTAGGAATACTATGAATTACAGTCAAATGCTTCTATCATAGGATAAAGCTTTCAATATTATTTTGAGTATGAAGTAAAAACAGTACTGTCATTTAACAATTATTATTGCCTTGGATTTTAATGTAGGTTACTGAGTTTTTAAAATGAAAATTTGTTAACTTGAACAATTCACTTTATGCAAGTGGGACAGATGCTGCCACCTAGAAGACTTTCAGAGAAACGTTGAGGGAATAATAAAGGGTTCCTAGCGCTTGGCAGGAATGGTGGAGACACTGTTTTCCTAAATTCTATATGAGTGAACAATATGCTGGTCCTGAATCATCCTTAAATACCAATTGCTTGCCCTTGACAATGTCTAGTTAAGGGAAGGTGTGGCACCCCTTTCAAAAACCAACCTGATTATGACACCAAAACGTAACAATAACAGCGTGATAGTACACCTTAACCTCTTACGTACAGTGTCGGAGCTGTTATGCAGCATGAGATTCCAGACTTGTCAGATTTTTTTTGCAAAAGATACTTACCTACTCGCCAGAGGAGTGAAAACACCAGCTTTAGCTCAGCTGCAATTTTTTATCACTGTGACGAAAGATAGAAGATTGTGCTACTTTTAGCAGAGTGGGTAGAGGTTATTGTGAATATTTACATGATTTTCGATAGCTCTTGCCACCTTGTGCCACATATTGGAAGCATTGCCACACTTGCCCCATTTCTGCACTTACTCCAACTTGCAATATTTACCTTATACTAAACATTGGATTTTTTTAGGGAAAGTACATTTATGATTGGATCTGCTGGTTCTTCAAGATGCAGGCCTTTTCATACATGGGGATGGCCTTTTTATTGCTGAGAGTGGATGCTACCTTGCACTATTGGCAGTCCATTTGGTTTATTGGTCACGCCTTTCTCTTGATTTCTTGGGCCATTCTGACTTCAGTATTGTCGGCCAGGAAGCACCACCAGGCACAAAAGCCGAAGAAAGAGAACTGAAGGATGAGTAAGAATTCACCCATCAACTATGTACAATATTGGTTGCCAAGGGTTTCATGATATACATATACTTGCTTTCCATTTCAAAAGTAGCATTGTGGGTTCTTGCTGTTATGAACTAGTGTCAGTTAACTAGGAAATTTGTAAGAATCTCAGCCACAATTGGGCACACAAAGGAGTGCAAGTTAGTTGTTAGTGTCATTGGAACTGTTTTGGTGACATGTAACAGTACGTGATCGGTCCGTTGTGATATTTAAAACTATGATTGGATTCATAACATTTATTAAGATGTGTTGTTATAATGCAATATTTTTATTCCTGTTAGAACAAAGGAAGCTTATTGAGAGGGTGTGAAAATAAAACCAGTCATGTGAATGATTTGTCTTTTGTGCCATCCATAAGTCTTTCAAAATGGAAAGGCAGTGGAACTAGGTAATTTGAGGGTTACCTCTTTGCATTCATCAATTGACGTGATGTCTGCTGAGCCAAAATTTCTAATTCATCTCAGGAAATGAATATTTTTTGAAAATAGAAATTCTGTATCATTGAATTTATTTTTCTTATATCTGGCTTGGGTATACTAAATCTCTGTACAACTGCATTTAGCTCTGCAGGTGATGATCTGGAATGCTAGTGTCAAGATAAATGAGCAGGAGCAAGTACCCCATATTAAAATAAATCAGGTGGCAATTAAGAAAGCTTTATCACTACTATTTTGTTGTATTGATTTGTTGGATACCTACATATTGTAATTTACAAATAACAGGTCCTTTTAAGAAATGGCAGTTGCAACATTAGATGCAGTCATGCCTCAGACTCGCATCATTTCTAGAGAGGCAAGCTGGTCTTGTGTGTAGCCTGGCAACGGCGCACAGTGGCCGGGATAGAGGTCAAGCACAGACAAAATTCCAAAACAAGTAATAAAATTAATATATCTCGACAAAATCCAGGATTCAGGGGTTTCATCGGTCGCTGATTTCGAATCTGTTCTTAGAATTTAAAAATTCAATATGGAGGATCCAATATGGCAGACAGGTTAAACTTAAACTTTCAATTTATACCCAAAATTGGGATTCTGGGATATTCCTAGTCGCTGAATTTGAATCCCTCGTTATAAATTTGAAGCTAAATATGGCATAGCCAATATGGCCGACAGGATATCCAAAAACTGTTCACTTTAAACTCAACATTGCTAAATGCGACCTAATTCAGACACTACATTCTTATGTTTTCAAAACGTACAGTTTCTGAACAGCAGCGCTACCAATCTTGCTGTTTTATGTGAAATCTGGTTTGTAGACTAAAGTAATGCAATGTGACTGTAGCTATAAGAAAATTGCATTGCACAGAACGGTACCCCCGCGAGCATAAAGATGGAGACGCCAGGCCCTTTTTTGACCTTTCTTTATCCGACTCAAATTAATGAACTCTTTTTGGACCTAGTTAGCTGCATCAGGCGTGTGTTCATGTATTTATGACAGTATATTTGATACCATAATAGCTGCAATTGGCAGAGCAGCCTGCCGAAGGTGAGGGCCTGCCGTCTCCATCTTTATGCTCGCGGGTGTACATGCATCACATAAATATGTAACAATCAACTTCAATGGGGAAGTAGCCTTGGTCTGGGATTTGGGATTTTTGTTCATAACTAGCTAGCCCATGCCTGTAAACATACATTCCATCACTCTGTTGCATCAAAATGACATTACTGGATAAATTACGGCACATTTAAAAGTGCCTTCAAAATTGGCGGGAAAAACGGGGCAGCCGGGTGGTGCCAATCGAAAGGGTACACTGAAATGCCTGGTTGACTGCGAGATATGAGGAATTTGACTTTGAATTAACCGCGGACACGACGGAAAGCATTCGCAAGGAAGCTGTAGGCCATCGAGGTGGAGAAAAGGGGCCTTCATGTGCCGAATTCGTGTGACAGATAATTCCTACCAGTTGGCACCACTGTCAGCCCAGAAGCGACTTGAGCGGGCTGGAATAAATACGCGCCCCGGCCGCTATCTTGCTCACGGAATGGGACGGTTGCTAACAACAGCGAAGCATTTTACAACAATGACGGGGCGCGTTCTATAACACCATTTTTGCGTTCATTTCACTTCGCGTGACGTCAACATTTTCGAGGCAAACAGTGACGTCACCATTTGCCTACGAAAAAACGCCAATATCTCCGGAACTGAAACTGATATCTTAAAACGGAATATGCCAAAAAAATCCAAAAAATATGGGCGAATTTATTATGTAGTTTCCAAAATGAAGGCTACTTCCCCATTCTGGCACATAGCAATAACATTATGCTACTTTTTTTTAAAAACCCCATGATAAGGCGGAGCCTTTTTAGGGGGATGGCACACCACCATCAGTTTTCTGGTAACTTTGTACTATTTTTTCTTCGCTCACCAGTGCAAGGAGACAGGGACATGGGTAAGGATAGGGATTTTTGAGGAGGGAACATAGGGTGCAAGTGCAAGGTCTGTAAAGGGGTCGTATGCTGTTCCCCAGGAGGTTAGGTTGCCAGACACCTCCAAGGTGCAGGTCAGAGACCCTCCTGACGCAGGTGAAAGGAAAACTCTCCAGGCGGAGATCGAACCTGTGGCTTTCACTCAGCAAGCCGAGACGTTACCATCTCGGCCATCTACACCTCCCCACATTATGTTACTTACAACGTACACAATAACATGGCATTTACATGTTATACACAGGAGAAAATAACTTCAACATGACCAGGAGTTAGGTTACTAATCATCACTCTGTAGACTGCATTATCTATGCAGTGAATTCAGAGGGAATTTTCAGTAGTTTGATCACGGCTTTAGGAAGGCTGCTGTAGTTCTTCGGTGGTATTGTCTGCAGTGTTAAAATAATAGGATCGAAAGACACTAGCAACATGTACATCAGCCGATCAGGGAAAATATAAACATACACACGGGCGTGAAAATTCACACCTTGGTGCAAGTTTTACCCTTACTTAGGCATAGAAAGCAGTTCCAAGCAGCCAATTTCGCTTTAATTACAAGAACTACAGTATCAGGGAACGACCGAAGCAGGTTGGCATAGTGGATAGGGCGTCCGACTGCTAATCGGGAGGTCCTGGGTTCGAATCCCGGGGCCGGCAACCCTGACCGTGGTTTTCTGTGGTTTCCCACGGTCTGTCTAGGATAATTCCGGGGTCGCTTCCGTATAATAGGCCACAGCCGCTTCCTTCCTTCCCTATCCTTGGAGGTTGAAAGGCAATGCTGGGCCAACCTCCTTAATATCAATTATAAAGTATCAGGGAACAGATGAGCGCGACTTGATGATAGTGCCTCATAGTGCCTTCTGTGCAACTCATATCTTATCGGCTGCTAATAACATTATGGAACGTCCATCATAATATATAATTTTAAGCGTTTGATAAAAATGTGCACAGTAACTTTTACATGTAATTGTTGCCTGAGGTCGTAAGGTAATTACTGGTCAAATTTGAAAATCGTGTCTCTATTTCTTGATGAATTACATAACTCTGCGTGCTTGCATAAAATCGTCAGTTTACATCTGATATCTTGTTTCTGCCTGTTTCACTGGATCCAGAAACGTCAATTTTAATGCCAGTGGAAAAATTTTCCACGTTCCTTGTGGCCCAAGTATTACTCTCCTTTGCACGTTTTTTTATTTTCAAAATAAACAATTTTGCTTTTACGGAATTGTGTCCTTCAAAATGTGCTCTCCCGGCCACTGTGCGGCGGGGCCGGGTGGTAGGCCGAGACTGCTGATTGGCTAGCTGTATCATGCTGGGTTTATCTCTATTGGAGTACGGTTTGAAGAGAGTGTCCTGCCCAGATGTCGTGTGTTAATGCTGCTTTGGACTCTTTATTATGCCGGTGGATAGGGACATGCACACTGACTCCGGTACTCAAAATGGAAGGGCAGAAATGCAATGAAATTTTGCTCTCTCCTGCTTGGGTCAGAGATGGAGTTGCACTTTGCATTTGTCATGCTGTATGGCTCTATGTTACTGCAATAGTACTGTCCTTTGTTGTGGCCCTGCCAGGCATGGTTCGTTGCCCTGCAGGAATTTTTTAGTTCAGTGCGAGCGAAAGCTCGCTCTGCTCTTATTGTGGGTTTTGTATCTGCAACATTTACTCTCCGTCTTGTGGTACCACAGGCCAACAAACATTATTGTCGCTTTACCAAGCTCCAATCGCATGCAAGCGTCACCTGTCCAAACACCGCTGATATCTTGCTTGCACGTTTGATCGATTTATCATTCGAATGATTAGTTGATGCCCCTACAATGCATTTCCCTTGGCAACGGGCATTCCAAACCACATTCCATGCACAAGCAAGCGTCACCCCAGTCAGCCCATCCCAACACTGCACTGCAGCGAACTGACTCGGCGGCAAAAAGAATATGTGATGGGGGCTAATATTCCTGGGGGTGAAGCTGTGGGGGCAGAGTAAGCAATTGCCTAGGGGTGGCTGCAAGCTGAATATATACAGGATGGTCCAACTTCAAGTGTCATTTTATAACGGCGATTAATAGAAGTGATTTTGTGATGACGTAGCAGCAACGTGTAAAATGTCCCACTTCTTAGCAGCGCACATGTAATCAACCCTGCTGCTGGGTTGACCTGGAAAAAAGGAGGTGCACACATGACCTGCGATGCGCCTGGGTGAAATGGGTGAAGTCCATGGCACCAGATGGACCATGGACCTGTAATGCAAGGGGGAAGCCTGCAAACGAAACACAGCAAATATTTTCGATGGCGCCGAAGTGGGTCATTTTACACTTGGCTGCTACGATAATCGTAAAGCGCTTCTATTAATAGCCGTTATAAAACGACACTTGAAGTTGGACCACCCTGTATATTTTTTAATAAAATGAAATTAAACTAAATTAAATATGAGAGAACACACGGGAAAAATGGAATTTTAAAGAGGCAAATGGCAGGGGGGGGGGGGGGGGNGGGATCTCAACTGCTAAGGGCGGCTTTGACTTACAGGGCTGCTTGTCTCTGAACAAGCACATTTCTGCTCAAGTATTGTATACAGGGTATATCTGAACTCAGTGCCCCAACGTATATGACTGCCTTCCTAGCCACCAGAGGATCGATTTATGTAGAGGAGTCATTATGTCTGGGCAGCCTCATTACTGAGATACACTCTTTAGCGATTTTTGCCTAATCGCTCCTTCTGACTTTTAAATAGAATTTTCTGGTGTAACTAGCCAAAGAGGCCTTACCACATGTGGGCAACAAACCAACAAAGTCCGGCCCCCAGACCTTCCAGAGCCTTCTGACTGGGGAGGGTTCGATGGGTGGCCTAACTGACAGGATATTTTGTACTACATGTTTGCGGCCAATTATCTCCGTAATGCGGCGGCCAGACATAATGACTCCTATACTTAAATCGATCCTCTGGTGGCTAGGAAGGCAGCCATATACGTCGGGGCACTGAGTTCAGATACACCTTGTATATGAATATTTGAAGGGGTGGTGGTGTCATTTGAAATTAAAAAGTTGCTAAAGCAAAGACCCAAATCACGCTTTGTGTGTGCCAGTAAACCTTAAGGTGCCCTGCCACTATATGTAGGGTCTAGTCCTATAATTTCATATTGCAGGAACATGGTTAAATATTTACATATCCTTGTGCCCATTTTGTTATTTGACCTTTGTGCTGGTACCTGACTGTCTTGTCAAAAACCATTTATATTTCCTCTGTATTGATTCTGTCGACCTCTAAACTCCTCATCTTTGTGCTGGAATGCTGCAGCACTAATGTCATGCAAGGCCTGGTGTATTGCTAAAATGGTTGCCAGTGTAAGGTGGGATTCTGTAGTGACTGTTTTTAGAAGAAATGGCATCAAATAACTGGTTTGTTATGAGAAGATCCTCTTGTATGGAGTGGTCAGTAGTTCCTATGTTCCCATGCATTGTAAAAAGTTCCTTGACCTACTCCAATACTAAAATATGCTATTCATGTTTGTCTTGGCACAGGTTCAGGAATCTTGCTACTTTCCCACTATGGAGAGTTACTG
>JYFJ02006794.1:0-18063 GCA_000934665.2 Catajapyx aquilonaris
TCTCTATATATTTGTACAACAACTTCGATCCTATGTTAAATAAAAAACCCGCAATGATTTTTTGAAACCGCTGCAATCATTTGTAGACACCCTGTATATAAAATAATCTTTCAGGTGTTTGTGTTTATGTTGGCAAGTACTGTACTTTCAGTGTACTGTACAAGGGTCGGTCATAAAATTTCAATTATTGCATTTAAAAAGGGGGAATATCGAAATGATTTTTGCTGCGGGTAAAGCACACATCCTTGAACTCTCAGCGGGTGCAAATAATCCTGCGCAGTAGTAACGTGGAACATCGCTACAGCTTCCAAACCAAAATGGTGCAACAGATCGAGGTTCGCGCGGTGATTCGCTTCCTACATTTGAAGGGGCCCAAAACCAAAGGGATTCGTGCTGAGCTGGTTTTCGTGTACGGAGACAATGCCCCATCATACGACACAATGGTAAGATGGGACAGACGTTTCAAATGTGGACAAACAAGTCTGCAAGATGAACCCAAAGCGGGCGACTGTCTCTCAGTGAAGAACCAGGAATTGTTAAAGACATGGGAGGCCCTAGTACTCCCATACTGGGGTATAACTGTTGAAGCGATCATGGCAAAGGTCCACATCAGTCATGGGCCATCCACAATGAACTGCACATGACGAAAGTCGCCGCCCGCTGGGTGCTGTGATTGCTCACCCCATTGCCAAAAGCGAAAGGACGTGGCATCACAAATGTTGAAGCTGTATCAGCTTGACCCAGGTGACTTTTTTCTAAGGCTGATCACTATGGATGAGTGCTGGATCTACCATTATGATCCAGAAACCAAGAAACAAAGCAAACAGTGGAAGCATGTGATTTTCGAGGAGAAGCACTTGCTGAACAGCCAGAAAGAGGCCTTCTACAACAAAGGTCTCCACCAGCTCATCCATTGATGGGAGAAGTGTGTAACTCTGGATGGGTCATATGTAGAGATGGTCTAACTCCACCACTAAATCTTGTGGAAGTAGCTCTCTTCTTTCGTGGTGATAATAAAAACTTTATGACCGACCCACGTAGTGCTGAATAATTGAATCGGAGGGAAAAGTGAGACCCTTCCTCCACACATGTTGTAGAACATTTTAACAAATCACTAACGTAAGTATAGCTGAAACAATTATTTTGTCAGCTCTTGTCTCCAGCAGCCATGATTGCGTTCTTATGGTGTTATCAGCCAATTCAAATACATGAGGGCAATAGCTACTCCATGTTTTTCATAATGATGCTTCCATTCATATCAGCAGAAATGTCTGGTCATCATCTATGATATGTTCATATTTACCCATGAATGTAAGCTGGATATGTATGAGAACAGTATGAGTATGTTGCCAAGAAAACGTTTAATTTTGAGGTATGATCATTTCAGCTTCAGATGAAATTGTCGAGAGAGTATAACCTCTGTGTGTGGAATTTTAGTCCAACTGATAGTTACTGCTAACTTATCAGTGCCATGGCCAACACAGCTACTGATAAGTTAGCAGTATAGCTATCAGTGGGACGAAAATTCCACCCTGTTATTAATTTGAAACTTTACCAAGTTTCATTAAATATCCAGTACACAACATATACGATATACCAATTAAAATGTGTAAGTAATGTTTTATGTCATACCCTATAATTCATTCAATCATGGACAATATACCTTGTCCCTAAATGAAGAGGTGTCCAGTGAGAAGGAAAGGACTGCAAGAATGACTTACTGCATTTCTCATTGCCTCGCACAAATGTCTCTAACAAAATAGGCTCTTTGGTCTCGCATTACCATGCAGTAACCTCTGGAGCACTGGTCAAATACTAGCCGTGAGGAGGGGGGGGGGGTGACATGCCCGCATGCAGGCAGCAGCCAACACCGTCGTCCCTAGTTTCGTCTCCTTGTAGATGACGATAAGTAACAGCCGTAACAGCAACAGCTATCTCACGTTTGAACTAGGCGCCAACTGTTTGAAAGACGACTAGCTCTGGTGGATTACCAAATAATTAGTTAATGATACTAACACAGAAATTCATGCGCTATATGAATGAAACTGATCACAATATATGATGCATTTGAAATTAATATTTTAAAATACCATGTCCAAGTGACGAACTGTAGCCAGCTGTCGCTCTTTACCAAAGCAATTAGTGACCCTTTATACCAAGAGATTGGCCAACTTGGAGGATGTTTTTTATTGGCTACAATTCCCGCGCTCCGAGACGACAAAACATGGCGGCCAAAACGAAGTTGGCCAACCTCTTGGAATAAAGGGCCACTGAAGCAA
Source organism: Catajapyx aquilonaris (assembly GCA_000934665.2). NCBI lineage: Eukaryota > Metazoa > Arthropoda > Diplura > Dicellurata > Japygidae > Catajapyx > Catajapyx aquilonaris. Next base: position 2,280 of record JYFJ02006794.1, read on the forward strand.
TAAACTATCAGCTCCATCTTGTAGTCATATAAAGAACCACATGTAATTGTGCGAAGATGTGTAACTTACGCAAGCAGAGAAGGGAAGTATTTTCGGTGCAGTAGGATGTCTGCATGTTTATGGTCGATACTCACATGCGTGCCAACCTTCATAGCGTTGTCATTTATTAAAACCCGTATTTCAAACATGAGATGTCACAGTACAATTCCCATGGACAGAAGAAGGCCGTCAGAATAACCTGATTTCCAACTTCGTCTACATAAATTCATAATTATAGTTTAACTAATGACAGTTAGGGTTTCCGGTGTATTCTCTCGGAAATATTCAGAAGGATTGTTATGAAATATGAACTTGAACGACCTTTGAACAAATCGAGAGACATTTCCGCGAAACAGAGAGCTGCGCAATGGTCAAGATATGAATCTGGAAAGGTTGGCAGGTGTGGACGGTAGTCGCGAGACTCGCAACCTGAAACATGGCTTCCGTGAAGCTCTCTTATTATTGCCACTCTTTACTGTGTACTCGCTCCGATCGAACTTCTCCGTCCTGTAGCAGGAGTTCTGTGTCTTTCCCTCACATTCTGGTACTGGTTTTGGCGATCCTGGTGCTGTTGACGGGCTTGGGTCCACAGGAAGCGAGTTGCCTCCACCTGACTGGCGAGTGGAATACCTCCAAGGATTTCTTCGTGTTCTTGGCGAAGTTCGGATTCCAGAAGACTGATCTCCAGAGCAAGGACACCACTGAAGGGTTCATATATGGGAACATCACCTCTGACCACAACTTCACACATCCGGCTACTTTTGCTGTATTGGACAGAGGTAAGTATTAGTGCCAAGGGTGAGAGGGTGGGACAGCAGGGATCGGTGTTGCTTTATGGTGATGCTATGGTAATTGTGCAGAAGTAGTGACCAATAAGTATGCAAAATCCTCACAAAACACCGGCTTGACTTAAGATGCCCGTGTTGTACTAATGAATTATGAATGACCAATGAGCATAGGAAATGTATGTGGTTAACTAAGGAAAATGCTATTGTTAGAGACTATTTGTGGTAAACGAGGACCATTTTCATGTGACCGGAATAGCTATTTCATGTAGTTTAGAGACCTCGCTCTTAGGGCCATGTAGCACAGCCATTTAACTTAAAGACCTATATGTGTGTTGTGTGAGGTAGAATACTTGCACAAATCTTAGCACTTGCTACAAAGACACAACACTTTAACAGTGAAGAAATCCACTTAGGTAATAATGAATTAAATGCAGCAGGTGGACTCGATTCATATCATACAGTAGAACCCCGATTATCCGTCGCCCACGGGACTGAGGCATTGTCCGATAACAGAAAAGGTAGGATAATCCAAGGAGCAAAGGAAAACACAACAAAAAGCATTAAAAAATCATGAAACAATGTACAATATATTACGCATTTCTAAGAAATAGTGAAGTATTTATCTTTGACATACACACTCAGCTGTTTAAAATTTAACTAATAGTCCAGGTACTAAAGGGACAAATTTGGTCCAAACTTTGCATTTTTGTGACAACAGTATGAAATTCGGTACACTCTTTCTTTGAACACTTCTGAGCATATCTGGATGTGGGGCCACGATGACCTACCCAAGTGGAGGTCACTTTTGCAGGGTTGCCATAACTACCAGGTGCAGCATCCTTTAGGGCCTTGTATTCAGTGACAAAAACATAAAACTCTCTACAATTGGTCTTAATTGGACACTTCTGAACATGTGTGGAAGTGGGGCCATGATGACTGACCCCACTGTGGGTCACTCGGAAGGTTGCCAGATCTAACAGACCCAACATACCTCTCTGCGTAGACCATGTGAATTGGGAGCATGCATTTGGTAATTAAAATGTGAAACTCGGTACGCTAGTTCTTTGAACACATCTCAACATATCTGGAAGTAAGGCCCCTGGTGGCCCCGCCAGGGGTCACTATCGCAGAGTTGCCAAATAAAACATGTGCTGCATACCTTTACATGAATAAGGGCCTTGCATTCGGTGATAAAACCTGAAACTCGGTACACTACCTTCCGTTTATTTAATATAGAGCCGTGTGTTTGACTCTAAACAACTCCCAGGCAAATTATTTTTTAAAAAAAGAGTATATATTGTTAGAAAGCTTGTTTAAATCTATGTTACATATATGCGAGTTGTTTTCCTATCATCAGTCACTAATTTTTTATCATAAAAAGAAGGCGGAAAAGTGTCATTTTTTGACTAGTTGCTGACGTTATAACAGAAAGTGAATTTTTTATGATACTTTCAGGAGGCCAAAAAAATCCACCTGTCAACCCTGGACAGTGCACATCTTTGTCTATCTAATGATATATTTGAAACATTGAGATCGCCATTTCTGCAATCATAATTGAGTTAATTGCACACCTCTGTTATCTCGGCTTAGACGGCTTTTTAGAATCCGAATTACTTCGCGAATGTATCGACGGCAATCCAGAAATGTGTGTGATAAGATTACACCGTACTCTATTACACTAAATTTTTTTAAAGTATTTAAAAGTATCGCCGTCTATTCCTGCCAGAAAGCGGGCTGGGTCCTTTTCTATAAAACTAACTAAAACAATACTTTTAACATTTTTAGTGTAATAGAGCACAATGTAATCTTATCACGCACATTTCTGGCTTGTCGTCGATACATTCGCCAAGTAATTCGGATTATAAAAAGCCCAGATAACAGACGTGTGCAATTAACTTAATTATGATAACAGAAATGGCGATTTCTAAGTTTCAAATATATCATTAGATAGACAAAGATGTGCACTCACTTTGCGGTGTAACGTCGGCAACTAGTCAAAAAATGACACTTTTCCGCCTGCTTTTTACGATAAAAAATTAGAGACTGACGATAGGAAAATAACTCGCATATATGTGACATGGATTTAAACAAGCTTTCTCACGATACATACCATTATTTTTTTGGATAATTTGCCTGGGAGTTGTTTACAGTAAAACACAGGGCTCTATATTAAATAAACAGATAGTAGTTCTTTGCACACTTCCAAACATATATAGACGTGGGGCCACAATGACCCACCCTGATGGAGGGTACTATCGTGGGGTTGCCATATCATGTACCGAGTTTCATACTTTTGTCACAAAATGCAAAGTTCAAACCCTTAGCACCTGGACTATAAGGCAATACAAAACAAATTATAGTAGGCCTGCATTAGAGTATTTGATGAGAAAACATTGATTTATTGCTGGAGCAGGAGGGGCAGATAATTCGAGGTTGGATATATGGGGTTCTACTGTAGTGGTGGTTAGCAGTGGTGTGCATTTGGTTGTGTGTTTCTGACTGATAAAACTCAGGATCTCAGATGAAGCACATTTTATGAGCAAAAAAATATCATGCTCTGATTTCATGTGTATATGCTATTAGCCATATCCAGGAAGTACCAAGCCCAGAAATTCATTCACCAATACCTCCACTCTTGACACCCAAAAAACCAAACCAAACCAAACAGCCAAAAACCTCCATTCCACCTCTGAATTAGGCCAGAGTAATCCTATCAATTAGCTGTAACAATCGTCCAAAGCTGGCTGGCAAGTTTGTGGTGGATAGAAGGTGGGGATATTTATGGTCTTGGGAAACCATATAGACTACAATGGTCAGTGAAGATCTGTACAATCCTGGGGGCAGCACAATGATGTAGTGGGTAATGCCAAGGACTTCCACCTCTGAAGTTCCAAATTTGAATCCCAGGTTAGATTTAATACACAGTGGAACCTCGTACTTCGAAAGCCCCTAACTTCGAATGTTCCAGAGTTCGAACATTTAATTCACGATAAATTTGACCTGGAGTTCGAATTATGCTTCTAAGATTTGGATCTACTCGCATGTTGAAAAAATGCTCTTGCTGCGTAAACGCCATATGTTTTGTGCGCCCAGTTCGTCTCAAGCTATTGCTGTGAAAGCATATCTTGTGTTACCCTCGTGTGTTTTCAGTGCTTTTATCACTTTATTTTGATTGATTAGATTGATTATGTACTGTACAGGGTGATCCAACTTTATCGCCCCAACAGTTATTGGAAAAATCGCGTAAGCTGCTACTTTTAAGCAGTTACTTGCTAAGAGTTACTTTCTCAAGTATTTGGAATAGCATCTGCTGATATTAGGTCCAATGCCCGTGTACCAAATGGGTCAATCGCGAGGGGTCGGATGCGAACTGTTGCGACCCTGAAATGGAAAGGTGTCATCATCTCTTTTATTTCCTCATCTCCAAACTGATTCATGTGTTGGCCTTCAAAATGGCCCATTTTGGTGTTAGCTGGAGGGATTCAGATGAGGTCTCTAGCTGCCAATCAGAGGACTAATCCGTCGAACCGGACATACCCGGTTGTGTCAATAAATAGGTCATTAATTGGTACATGGGCATTGGACCAAGCAGATGCTATTTCAGATACTCGAGAAAGTAACTCTTAGCAACAGAGCAGCTTAAAAAGTAGCAGCTTACGCAATTTTTCCAATAACTGTTGGGGCGATAAAGTTGGATCACCCTGTATAATGGACCCTTTCTCTTCATTCTCACCTTCCTGTCCACCAGCCACACCAGCAATCCTCACTGGTACAGAAAATGCAATTTTTAATTTATTATACAGTATTTCCGTATGTTATTTATTGTTTTATTTTTAATTCATTATTAGGGCATTAATTGTGTTATTTTTTACCTTAAATTATGTGTATTTACTGTTTATGTTTATCGAAATAGGTGTTGTTGGGGGTCTGGGAACAGATTCATTCACTTTTCATTATATCTTATGGGGAAAACTGATTTGGACTTCAAACAATTCAGACTTCAAACATCCTCCTGAAACAAATTAAGTTCAAAGTACAAGGCACCACTGTACAGGGTTTCTCTCTGTGTTTGTACGCGTTTCCTTGGGGGGATCTCCTATTTACTCCTACTGTCAAAAAACCTCTCTCACCTTCTCCTATGCCACATGGTATTAGTTGCTTTGGCTCCCCCTAGAAACCAAACCAATATACAATTTGGAAGTTAGCTAGAGAAGCTGACATGCACAGGAGGAAGTCAAGCAGGTTTTTTCTGGTACCAGTACCCTTGATATCTTTGATGCCATAGGCCACGATCTCTACTCCCACTGCCTAATGGAGAAATCCAGAAGAATTCATAAATACATTTTATAGCTGAAATTAAGAATAGTGCAGTAAGAATGGAAGTGCAGTGTTATTGAAAGTCATCACCTGTTCAAGAATAAGTTGGTATTTTCACTGAATTAACATTTATGTTATAATTGGAATTTCTTTTGTAGGAGAGAAGGGGAGGGCCTTGTGATGTATTTTAATTTTTGATGTCTTGGCAACCTATTTTGCTCTTTACCTACATGCTTTTTCAAAAGTGCATATGCTGAAAGGCAACCATGTCGCAGCATAATTTCAAGTAACACATTCCAAATTCTATTCCAGGCTACTTCCTGACCTACTATGGGAACCGCAGTGTGGCCAAGAAGGCAAAAGCCTGCCAGCTCATGTTTGAGAAGTTGGGGAAGGCTGCATATGATGCTCGCTGCTATGATGATGGAGAGGAAGATTTTTTGAGGAGAGTTCCCTGTCCTCAGGGGAAACTTTGTGAAGATGAGGATAGACCCCACAATGTGGTTGAAAACTACCAATTCACCTATGCCATACAAGACATCAGTCAGCCCAGGTGAAGTCCTGTAGTCCTTTAGAGAAAAGTCTCCTAAGGAGAATGGAAGGTCCTGTCCTTTATTGAATGAGAGGAGGGTTTACTTTGGTTATACGAAACCCTCCTCTCAATTTTTGCATATTTCTGACAATAGGTTTGTAACAAGGAGTAACCTTCACATGTGAATTTGTTGTACCATCCTGTGATATGTGAAAGTGTTGCAACGATGTTTTAAAATGCAGTGAAAATTTTGACACAGATTCCGTGCTTTGTCACTCTCCAAACTGATTCTGAGAGTGGTGATAAGTTATTCCAAAAACAACAACTGCATCCTCACATGCTAATGAGCTGTGCTCACTTACTCATAGTTGCTATATCTATGGAATTTTTTACAAATATATGATGTCACTCAGTGACACGGTGTTACTCATTATTGGAGCACAGAGATGTGAGGAATCTAATGGTATAGTTTACCGACACATCTCAAAAGTTTAATTTTTAAACTCTTGACTGGCTCTTTTGACATTCCTCACATGTCCTATTTAATGAGCCTATGTACAGTACCGCTCATAAAGAATGAGACGACTGTGGAAGAAATGTTTATTCTTTTCCCAACCCATGGGTCACCAGCATGTTTTTAAGGGTCTCGGGGAAGGCAGGGTAAAGGGAAAGAAAATAAAGAAAAAAATAATAGGAAAAACAAGGCAAAGTAGGAAAATTGTAGGCCAAATTCATCTCAAATCTGCATAAGCATTGTACCTGGTAATAAAAATTTTCGGGAAAAAAATCTGGATTAGGGGAAAGGAGTCATACAGATCCCCAGAGATCGAGGAAAGGTTGTACATAGGGTTGTGTCGATATAAGGGTGGGAACACTGCTGGACAGTGAAGATAAACCTTTCGTCCATAGAGTTGTCTCATTCTTTATGAGCGGTACTGTACACGACACTTTGCTCAAACCATTTTCATCCAATGACGTCTCATCTTATGAAATTTTGTCCAAAGGCCTGACAAAATTATGATCCAATGTACTTTTTTATCCTACACAACACTACATCCAAATATAAGACCAAAGTCCCAGTAGCAGCACAAAGGGGATATTTATGGACGATTTATTCATGCTTTTGTCGTACAAATGGGGAAGGTGTGGTGGCCGAGATGGTAACATCTCGGCTTGCTAAGCGAAAGGTCCCAGGTTCAATCCCGGCCTGGAATTTCCCTTTCGCCTGCGTCAGGAGGGTCTCTGACTCACGCCTTGGAGGTGTCTGGCAACCTAGCCTCCTGGGGAACAGCACATGACCCCTTTACAGACATTGCACTTGCACCCAGGTTTCCTCCCCAAAAATCCCCACCCTTACCCTTAATCCCTGTATCCCTGCACAATCAGTTTGGGTGAAGTAGTACAGTAAAGTCGAACTTCCCTAAGTCTAAGTTCTCTATGAGTCGAAGAAAATGATGATCTTGGTTGGTCACAATGTAAAAGAATAAGAAATAAACTTCCCTAACTCGAATTTCTATAACTCGAAGTCCAGGCAGGGCCTTACGATGGGATATCAATGCATTTTCAGTCTCCCTAAGTCGAAGTTCATGTTGGCGAGTACGGAAAATTTTCTCATTTCCCAGCCGAAGGGTCGAGAGTAGGCCACATGTACAGAAAGGCTCAATTTCCTGATCTCCGTTTACCAGACGTACCTAAAGAAGTGTTTGACTCTGTTGTGACAATTGAATCCTTGAATCTGAGAGTAGGCAAATATAACTGAGATTTTTTAAAACAATAAAACAACGAGGAACATTGTAAGTGTGATAGTGACAGTTATTTTTAAGTTTTGAACACCTTTTGTCGCTGGATATAAAGGTAGGCTTCCTTATAGAGTTATGTGCTTTAAAAAATCCGAACTTCTCTAACTCGAATCTTCTATAACTCGAAGTTTTTTCCCAGTCCCATGGAGATTTGACTTATAGAAGTTTTACTGTATTATACCGAGTAGCTTGCTTAGCTTCCTGAAAGCTCATTTATGTGAAGCCCTAGCCAGCAAAATAAGTGTATTGTGTGCTGAGCTATCTGAGACCATTGGCCCACAATGACATCTGCTGGCCTGTGCCTGTGGTAGGGGTTTCCATGAGCTGTTTGTATTTTTCCTGTGTTCTCTGGCCAGCATGCTGGGAAATGACAATAATACACACATTACCATATATTTAAGTGAATTAATAATTTTAAATCATTAAACACATTTTCTACTAATTGTAATACTTGTACGTTGCTGGTACGAGGAAAACTGGTTGAGCAGGTCAGCCAGTTTGTATACCTGGGTAGTGTCCTTGAGAGTAATGGTAGAATTGATGGGGAAATAGACAGGAGAGTTAGTTCTGGGTTGAAAGTGATAGGTGCCACAAGTAAGTTTTCTAGAAATAAGGACTTATCTTCTGCCTGTAGGTTGTCTGTCTACTCTCACGTTATTGTTCCTTCACTTATGTATGGTAGTGAAGCGTGGGTCTGGTCAGATAGGCATAAGAGTAGGGTGTTGGCTACAGAGATGCGTTATCTCCGGGCTGTTTGTGGGGTTACCAAGTTCGATAGGATTAGGAATGAGGAGATTTTGGAGAGGTATAATGTTAAGGAGACTGTTAAAGATAAGGTGTGTAGGTCTACTCTAAGGTGGTTTGGCCATGTGGAGAGGATGAAGGAGGAGGAGATTGTGAAGAAGGTTTATATGGGTGGAGTAGTTGGTAAGAGGGGCAAGGGTAGGCCTAGGAAGACATGGTTGGACCAGGTGGGTCAGTGTCTTAAGGGTGTTGCTAGTGTTAAGCCGAGACGTTCTTGTGTCAATAGGACCATGGACGTGGCTGAGGCTAGGGTTGTTTGTTTGGATAGGTGTAAATGGCGTAGGTTAATTAATGGGTAAATAGGTAAATATGTCTGAGGATAAGGTGATGTCTGAGGTGGGCAGGGGTGGGGGGTGGGACAGGTTGTTTTTAGGTTATTTCTCATGAGTTTTATTAGTTCATATGTTGGGTTAGCTTGCATCTCCCTTCATCGCTGACTACCCCTCATAGGGAATGTCGTGATGTTGTTGTTGTTGTTGTTGTAATACTTAAATACAAATTCTGGATTTCTGCCACACTCAGCAATTCTAACTACAAGAACAAACGTTTCACGTAAACGAGCCTCATGTAAATGTGCACATTCTAAGTGGATCAGTGAGATTGATGTGCAGGTGAACACAAGTGCGCAGAAAATCTAGACTCTGATGGTGCAGTCTATTTACTTAAACTAGAGAGTAAATCCAAGGCAAGAGGTCAAAATCATTGAGGAAATGTTTTCTAATAGCTAACTGTAAGCCACCGCACCACTAAGGACCTGGTAGGGAAGATTACCATTCCACATCAACTTGCAAATTTCTATGGCATTCCTTTCATTATATCTGTGAGAGATATTGTGAATGAGTCATAGGTAAGGATAAGACCTTTTCAAATGCCTGTTGATAAGGTAGACAATAAAGTGCTTTTTACCTCCTTGGTGACAGTGATAGTTATCATTTCCCTGATTGGGCTTGAACAGCAGAAAGCACTTGGGAATCAGGGATGAACTCTTTCTCCAGGTTTACATTTCAGATTATATTAAAGTGGATTGCACCGTCAGAATCTATATTTTTTGTCCTGTTTTTAGAGACCAACTTGCAATATCACACTTGGGTCATATTCAGAATCATGTCACTGTTCCCTGCTATGCCTAGGATAATGGCAGAATCATCTATCCCCCAGATTACGGCAGAATAAGAAGGAATAAAATGAAGTGTGTTTGAAGTGTTAGTCACACTGTGGGGNGGTGGTGGGGGGGGGGCTACAGAAGTGCTATTGACCATGCTGATTGTTGTAACTATTTATTCCTCTTTATTTCATGCTATACTATCCACCATTCCTGGTCTAAGTTTTCTTATCTACCCAGGGGTAGGAAGGTTTAAGCCAATTCCTTGTTTATGAATGCACCTTCTTTGTAGGCTTACCTGTTCCTGCAAGAGTAAGTGTTAGATCCTGCTGTTCCATGTTTTCAGGTCTTTCTGAATATGATCCATTGGCACTACAGTAGAACCCTGATTATCAGTCGCCCATGGGACTGGGGCATCATCGGATAACCGAAAAGGTCAGATAATCCGAAGAGTTAAAAATCTTTAATAAAACACAACAAATCATAATTATATAAAACATGAAATAACGTACAATGTTATGGTTTTCTAAGAAATAGTGAAGTATTTTTCTTTTACACACACACTCGACTGTACTGTATTTACAATTTAACTAAGGCAAAAAACAAACCAATGCGTTGAACATTACAGTATTTCATGAGGAAACATAGATTTATTGCCAGAGCGAGACAGTTGGATAATTGGGGTTCTACTGTACTTGAAAAGTCTATTTGGCCCTTTTTCCCTTCTCAAGGTGTTTTATGACATAAAACTATTTTTATACTGATAATTTTACAGTGAGTTTTTCATGCAATATGTTTTTTGCAAACCAGGTTCTGGTACATAAGTCTGGTTGCCTGTTACCGTGGTCCTGACTGCAACTGGTTACCTCTTGACGAAGGCGGGATCATAAAGTATGACGTTTGGTTGGTCAATGGGTATCCCTACATGAAAGAGCGCAATCCACTGGAGTATCAGTTTTCATTTGACAGACAGGTTTGTTGTCATGTAGATGTACTTGGTAGATTTACATGTTGAAGTTATTATCTTCCATTACAGGACATAGTGGAGATTTACCTGGTATTCCTGGTATTCTATGCAGTACTGGTACCGCTGCAGGTATATGCCATGGTGAGGCAGAAACACCCTATACCTAGATTGTTCACAGTCAGCATAGTGCTTGAGGCACTTGGAGTTTTCTGCAATGTGGTTCATGTGCTCAAGTTTGCCTTTGATGGAGATGGATTCCAGGATCTTGCCATCACAGGGGATATTCTGGATATTTTGTCTCAGGTTGAAGTGGATTGAAAGGTTGATAGTTGGCCTTTGTTGCTTGACACTAATTTAAATATTGATTCTAGACCCTGTTTATGCTGCTGCTCCTACTCTTAGCCAAAGGATGGGCCATCACAAGGTTGGAACTGACATGGAAGCCTGTAGTATTTGCCATATGGACTCTCTATGGTGTCATACACATTTTGCTATACATCTGGAAGCTAGTAAGTAGTTTTCTTTTCAACTTTGGCTTGTTCAGTCCTGTAAGAGATAACCCTGCTTAACCCCTTCGCTACCAGCTAAGCAGAAAACGCATAGATTTTTCCTTACACCTAGTCTGAAGATATGGACAAGATATTTTACAAATAATAACAGTTTACCCATTAATGAAAAACACTATGAATGTGTTGCAAACAATTTTACTCCTCTAGAAGTCCCAAAATTAATTTCCAAAAAGACCACCTTAAAAACTCGAAATTAAAGTACTACCGGCCAACTGTTAGGCTGATTTATTTATGAAATACGTTGAAATATACGGAACAACAACCTTGAGAACCTTTCTAGACAAATTTGCTGAAATCGTCGTCCTTTGCAAGAAATAAATTAATACTTATTTGCAGCTTGCTGGCACTTCGGACAACTCCTATTCATTTTGGGAGTTTTCCGAAGTGCCAGCAAGCCACAAATACTATTTCTCGCAAAGTACAACGATTTCAGCAAATTTGTGTAGCACTGTTCTCAATGTTGTGGCTCAAGGAATACGCTGACGGCCGTTGGCTGGACTAGTAACAAACACCCTGTATGGTTGTGTACCTGGAAGGTGTAATAGGCATAGTGTACAAGCCTATAAGCTACTTCTCCCTCAATTTTCTTTTCTTTAATAGCTAACAAAATATTTTCTTTATAGACGGAGGTTGATGTAATTGAGGACATAGATGAGTATCAGACATGGCCTGGCTGGCTTATCCTCATATTCAGAACAGCCATAATGGTGTGGTTCTTGTATGAGCTACGGGATACCATGCTATATGAGCACAACAAGCGCAAGCTCAACTTTTTCCTTCACTTTGGAGCATCATCCTTGGTGTGGTTCATCTATCTTCCTATTGTGGCTCTCATTGCACTTCAAGTCTCTGCACTCTGGAGGTTCAAGCTGCTGCTAGGTGAGTAAAATTGTTTTCCAACAGTTATCACACTGTGTGTGCGGGGGAGGTGTGGTGGCCGAGATGGTAACGTCTCGGCTTGCTGTGTGAAAGGCCCCAGGTTCGATCCCCGCCTGGGGAACTTTCGTTTCACCTGCGTCAGGAGGGTCTCTGACCTGCACCAAGGAGGTGTCTGGCAACCTAGCCTCCTGGGGGACTGCACATGACCCGTTTAACGACATTGCACTTGCACTCGTGTCCCCTCCCCGAAAATCCCTATCCTTACCCAATTTCCATGATTCCTTGCACCGAAGTTGAGAAACTTTAACAAAAATAAATAAAGGTTCATGCGATATACCCCCGTTTGGGGGTGAAAGCATTACCCACAATTATTATATATTATTATATTATTATCACACTGTGACCTCACAAAAACCTCACAATTCTGTCACAACACTCTTAGAAGACAGCCAATGGTAGTGGCAATTTTTATGACATAAAGGTAAAATTTTTCAGCGTAATCGCCTTGGCTCACTCTCATTTGACTCAACCTTATAAATCACTTGTTCCTGATCACAGTTATTTATCGCATTCTTTTTTAAAAATGTATCTGAAAGATGTAGCACTGAAATAGTGCCTAACAATTTCATTAATTTTAAATAAGTATGACTTCTATTAATTAGCTTTGTACTCCATGAACCAAGATCCTCCTCTTGTCCCCCATATTTTCTTTGTACATGAGTCCTCCTTCCAGGAATGACATATGCAGCAGACTTGATGGCGTTCTGTGTGATGATGCACCTTCTATGGCCCACCCGCAGTGAGCAGTACTTCTTGCTTCTGGCCCAGGATTCTGACCTCACTGAGGAGCTGGAGGAGTTCAATGAGGCTCCACATGTTCTGCGTGCGCACAAACTCTCTGCAACCCCAACCCCAACTGCACAGATGCCCAGTCCCTTCCTTGGACCCATTGGTGTTACCACCAAGCTCCCTACTTGAACTTCACTTTGTAAGGAGTCAGACAACTCATTTCCTATTTAGCTTACCTGACACCCACTGTCTCACCTGATTTTTAACTGCAAGGAAGATTGATGGGGGACTGAGTTTTCAATCTGCTTTTGCCATAACTTCTTACTGAATCCTAGAGGACTGTATGGCAGGCTTCTGTCAGCCCAATTCTTGCTACTTTTTTACATTCTTTACATAGTGATCAAGTGGATTAAGTCACAGTGTTAGGATGGGAGGGTAATGAAGTGTAGGATAAGTGGAGTTATAAAAATATGAGGGATGAATCAATAGGGGGATTCAGTAATTGAAGCCCACAGCTGGAAAACGTTGTATCAAACGTTTTTACAACGTTTGATACAACGTTTTCCAGCTGTGGGCTTCAATTATTGTTTAGAAGGAAATAGTAACCTACATGTAATAAGAAAAATCAAATATGGAAGTTAGCATAATGGGAACGTGTACAGCATGTAAATACAGAGTAATGCCCTGTCCAAGGTCACAATGAGTTGGGGAGAAGTTAGAAAATGTTTACTCCAGCAACCATTGTAAAGAGAAGCAACCAGTTGGAAGTGACAATCAGAGCCACGTCCTCTATCATGGTTGCTGCTTCTCTGTAAAATGTTTGCTAGTGTAAACAAATCAAAACTTTTTCCCTCCTCAATTGTTTGACTGCAGACTTGGGCAGTGCACCAAATGCTACAATGATATAATTTCTGGATTGTTCAAGGCCATTGATTATGCATACCAAATACATAGGTTTCTAATTATCTCCGCATGAACTGGCCAGCCAAAATGATGAGATCAAAGGTTGTTGAACATCTGAGCAAATGAAATGTGATGCAGTTGGTGTATCCCTTTTATCACCTGGTGTAGTGTAAGGATAGTTCAGTTTACGTCACAATGGAGTTTAATGATGTCACAGTGTAAGCAGTTTAAAACCCTCATGCAATAAGTGGCTGCTCAGTGCAAGTATCAGGGAAGCAAGATGGTGGATGGTGCAAGCATTCAGAACTACGATATTTGGCATGCTTGGCATAGCAAATCTGGAGCTTGTACTATCACAGCTACAGATTTTGACTTGAATTTTTTATTTATACCAGGCTTAGGAGATTGTGTTGCGCATGTGTATGAACAACACAGTTTCACTCATCAAGCTGAGAGCTCAGCACGATTCATACATAATGAATTTCATATTTGCATCAGGCACAATTTCTCTACTCAAATTCATGACTATACCATAATAAATAATGTAAAGTAAAGTATGGAACAAGTATGTGCACATGCATGTTGTAGAAACATGCAAATATGACTGGCAATAAATAGGCATATTTAGTGTTAAGTTGTGGATTTCACATAGGATGTGCAGCCTTAAAAAACTACCGGTATACAGCAGGCTTCCCAATCTTTTTCGTTGGCGACTGCAGAAAATCGTCTCGTAAAATTCCCTACACCCCAGATGTGCACATTTTGGTCCCCCAAAATGAAAAGACAGGTGAACAGCAGTGAAACGAAAATCATTGATAACCATTGTTGAGTATCTGACCTGTTCTGTAACTAACCTTACGGACATAATTGTCAAGAGCTATAATTTTAAAGAATAAAAAATAAATTTTAATTTTAAATTTATAAAACATAAGAATAAATTTGTGAAAATGTTAAGTTCGTGACCCCAAATGGGGTCGCAACCCACAGTTTGGGAAGCACTGCTATAGAGAATTTGATGACCCATGCTATACAGGGTGGTAGGTAAATGGCGCCCAAGCTTCAGGTAGCGAGATTCCTTGTGAAAAACCAGTGTATGGAAGTGAGGTCCTATTGCTCTACGACGCCTGGTTAGGGCTCACGAGGTCTCCAAAGTTTGGACCAAACCATGACGTCACATCCGCCTGCGAAATTCAAACACTACCGTATAGCTACCGTACACGGTGCGTTGCCATGTTGACATCCCCCATATTTTCACCAACCAATGGAACCGTATAAACTCACAGGCAACGCCTGGCAATGTCCCTTATGCGTTTATACGTTGCCAGGTGTTGCCATACCATTGTCCCTGTGAGTTTATACGGTTCCATGGTTTGGGGGATGTCAACATGGCAATGCACCGCGTTCGGTAGCTATACGGCAGTGTTTGAATTTCTCAGGCGGATGTGGCATCATGGTTTGGCCCAAACTTTGGAGACCTTGTGAGCCCTAACCAGGCGTCGCAGAGCAATAGGACCTCACTTCCATATACTGGTTTTTCACAAGGAATCTCACTACCTGAAGCTTGGGCGCCATTTACTGACCACCCTGTATATCTTGACCAGCATGAAAACAGCCACTTTTCCTCTCCTTCACAAAATAGGCATCATATTATGAAAATCATTAGAAGTAAAAGTTGTTATAAGCCAAATTATACTTCAGACATTATAAGCACTTCTTTTTTGCATGTTCACTGCACAACTTCTTTTTTGAGCGTGCAGAAGTGCTTCCCATGTGTAATATGGGAGCCATATACTGGAATATACAAGTGCAATGTTAGCACTGGTGTAATACCAGAGCTACACTGGATGATAAATGGATAGACCTACTGAAAGAAATATTTTTTAAATGTTTATTTTTCAAGTGGATCTCTTGATTATATTTCTTGGATGTTGAGGCAGATCATATTTCTATAACATAGACTGTAGGTCACAATTAATTCTCTGCAAGAAGTGCTGGAAGCACATATCAGAGTGTGAGTATCTCGGGAATTGAAACTGTTTCCCTTGTACTAAAGCAAGATCTTTGAAACTTCTAAGGCCTACATATGATGGCAAACAGTGTGTACAAGTTTTATGCTTACAGCTCACATCCACACTCAAGGCTGAATAGTCATTATGCCATGTACTGATTACAACTATCCTAGGCTACCCTGATTGAAAGCTGACAAAGTACAGGAGGGCTGGGTGGGTCCTGTCTTTAGGAACTGAAGTTTAATCCCCTGTTCAAGCACAATTTTCTCCATGAAAATAATTTTGGA
>JYFJ02006795.1:0-18055 GCA_000934665.2 Catajapyx aquilonaris
ATCGGTCGCGTATGTTTCCCTGATTTTAGCCCTTCTTATTAACATTCCAATTCTAGACTCTCATTTGATTAGCAAGTCGCTTCATTTCCACCTTAAGTTGCTAGATGGCTCTGCTGTTGCCAGGTTATGGCACATCGCATCGTTGGTTACTATCCGAGCGCCATCTATCAACAAAACAGTCCGCTCGCCTAGCGCCTCTCGCCTGACGCGTCTGAGCGCGCCCGTTCCTTGTCTATGAACCCCCTCTAGATGGGGTTTCCGGACACTGGTTCCTATGTCAAAAATACTTGTCTTGGTCCCCTCTATTACCCCTGAAAGTCTTTGCAGAGTTACAATAAACACCCTGTATAGCATGATATGATTCCCATGGAACTGTGGTGCTGTTTGCACATGCGCAAGACATGGGCACTTGCTGGAAAGGTGAAGATGTGCCATTACCAAAAATAGCATGGTCAGCAGAACACTGAGCATTCATGGTGGTGATTTATTTTTAAAATAACTGAGTCCCCCATAGCTGAACAATGGCTCTTTCATCACCATTTTTGGCTCGGATATCAGGACCAAGTTGCCGACCACCAGGCATTCATAAGGTGGGTGTAGTTACAGCAAATTGGCTACAGGGCACAGCATCATGCCTGGGACAAAAAAAATTACATTAGGTTGTGTCGGGGACACAAGCCGCAGCTTTTGCGGGCTCAACCTACATTATGTTTCACTTTTCTCGACTATAATGGCGGGGGCATGCAGGCGTGGATACGTCTTTAAAATCGGATCAGGTGGCATGCAGGCAAACTCGAGCGTTACAGAAAAGCGCTGCAGCAAGGCCCTGCCAGGGGGCCCTGCCGGGGGCCCATGGCGGGGGCATGCAGGCAAACTCGAGCGTTACAGCAGGGTCCTGCCATGGGGCCCCACCAGGAGGCCCATGGCGGGGGCATGAAGGCAAACTCGAGTGTTACAGAAAAGCGTCGGTTATAGCACACTCGGTTATAATAGACTGTAACGCTTTTCTCGTTCAAGTTTGCCTGCATGCCCCGCCATGGCCCCCCTGGCAGGGCCCTGCTGTAACGCTTTTCTGTAACGCTCGAGTTTGCCTTCATGCCACCTGATCCGATTTTAAAGACGTATCCACGCCTGCATGCCCCCGCCATTATAGTCGAGAAAAGTGAAACATAATGTAGGTTGAGCCCGCAAAAGCTGCGGCTTGTGTCCCCGACACAACCTAATGTAATTTTTTTTGTCCCAGGCATGATGCTGTGCCCTGTAGCCAATTTGCTGTAACTACACCCACCTTATGAATGCCTGGTGGTCGGCAACTTGGTCCTGATATCCGAGCCAAAAATGGTGATGAAAGAGCCATTGTTCAGCTATGGGGGACTCAGTTATTTTAAAAATAAATCACCACCATGAATGCTCAGTGTTCTGCTGACCATGCCATGGGCCTCCTGGTGGGGGCCCATGGCAGGACCCTGCTGTAACGCTCGAGTTTGCCTGCATGCCCCCGCCATGGGCCCCCGGCGGGGCCCCCTGGCAGGGCCTTGCTGCAGCACTTTTCTGTAACGCTCGAGTTTGCCTGCATGCCACCTGATCCGATTTTAAAGACGTATCCACGTCAAATGCACTGGACGTTCAAGGACACAGCTGACCGCCATAACGGGGTACAAGAGGTATGCAATGAACTACCTGGAAGTCCTGAACAATCGACAATTCCAAACTCCCAAGAAAGTCCGTGGCAAAGGTACTTCGGACCACTTAGTTCCTTACGTTCAATTGTTGCATGTCCTGCATCATGTGAGGAAGAAAGTATGGATGATGTGGCACAGGAAGCGAGCCGACATTCCTAGTGCCAATGCGTGCCTCCTAATGACTGATATGTGCTGAGAACTTTGGAGTAGTGCATTGCATCCACCTCTTGTATTTGTTGAGGCGTCCACAGTGTCCTTGGATGCCCAGTGCGTTTCTGGCCCCTGCATGATGCTGTGTTAAGGCCTGGAGCTGCTTTCCCTAACCTATGATCATCTGGTGGTTGGGGGCTTTGACCTGACATCCCAGGCCAAAATGGCAATGAAAGATCTTGTGTAAGGTTATGGGGTACTCGTTATTTCAAAAATTAATATCCCTGACATATGCATGGTGTTCTGATGACCATGATGCAATTTTTACAAAATAATGGCACCTCTTCCCTGATCCAGCAAATATCCCATGCATGCGCAAACAGCACCTTCCTTGCAAGCATACATCTCATCTCTAGAATGGCAAAACTGGTTGGCTTGTTTACATGTGAGCGATTTGATCGGCGATGTCATCGCTGAGTAACCCGAGTAACCAGTATTGTTTGAGGCGAAAAGCGATTGTTACTTTTACCTTAAACAATAATGGTTACTCGGGTTACTCAGTGATGCACCGCTCGGCGATGACAACACGCACATGTAAACACACCTTTACATGCACCAAATTTCAAAAAAACTTGCGATGAAGGGAAAAAGTGGCCCGCTGCATATAGATTACCTGAATGAATAATATGTTTGGCAAGCATTCAAAGTCCAATACTCTCCTTTCCAATACACCTTGACCTGCACTTACGAGATGTCATTAATTTCAGGGAGAAGGTACTGAAGAGAACGCGAAGCATGGAATCCAGCAAGACATGAAGAAAAGGAGACACTTTTTGGGGAATGGTTGTCAGATTTGCAAGAGGACATTTAGTTCTAAGAGGAATTTGAATGTGCACATGCGAACCCACACAGGGGAGAAGCCACATTGTTGCAATGTTTGCAAGAAGAAGTTTAGTCAGTCACAACAATTGAATGTACACATGCGAACCCACACAGGGCAGAAGCCATATTGTTGCGAGGTATGCAAAAAGAAGTTTAGTCAATCAGGACATTTGAATGTGCACATACGAACCCACACAGGGGAGAAGCCATATTGTTGCGAGGTTTGCAAGAAGAAGTTTAGTCAATCAGGAGATTTGAATGGGCACATGCGAACCCACACAGGGGAAGAGCCACATTGTTGCGAGGTTTGCAAGAAGAAGTTTATTCGATCGGGACATTTGAATAGGCACATGCGAACCCACACAGGGGAGAAGCCATATTGTTGCAAGGTATGCAAAAAGAAGTTTATTGATTCAGGAAATTTGAATCTGCACATGCGAATCCACACAGGGGAAAAGCCATATTGTTGCGAGGTTTGCAGAAAGAGGTTTAGTCGATCAGGAGATTTGAATAAGCACATGCGAACCCACACAGGGGAGAAGCCATATTGTTGCGAGGTTTGCAAGAAGAAGTTTAATGATTCAGGACATTTGAATAGGCACATGCGAACCCATACAGGGGAGAAGGCATATTGTTGCAAGGTTTGCAAGAAGAAGTTTAGACAATCAGGACATTTGAATTTGCACATGCGAACCCACGCAGGCAAGAAGCCATTCATTTGCCTGATTTGCAGGAAAAGATTCAGTGATGCAGGAACTTTGAAAAGGCATGTTAGAAAACACGTATAGGAGAAAAGTGATTTAGTTTAAGACCCTATTCCAGGGATATTCAACTGGCGGACCGCGGTCTGGATCCGGACCGCGACGCAATTTTGTCCGGACCGCGACAATATACAGGACAGTTTGAAATAGCATGATAAATTACTAATTCATGATTTTTTGGAAAAAGTACTACCAATTTCATCAAATACACACCCATTCAAATCTCCCACATCTCACCTAAGCTCCTCACCTCACCCCCCAAAAATTTGACCTGCGGAGGGCTCGTTCCCCGCCCTTTACGGCTTGTTCACCTTTTGCTTACGAAATGGGCCCTCCTCCGAAATTCTTCGCCTACGCGCCTGTATCATAAAGGGCGAAATTGTCTTAATATGTCGTCTAGATAGGCCCTTGCTGCACGTGTTTCTATTTTCGAATATGAACCCTGTGGTACCATATAAAATCGATATATATTTTTATCCGGGGGGGGGGGGGGGGGTCCGGACCTTCAATGGCCCATGACAGGTAAATACTGCAGAAGGGCCCACAAAGCCTGGCAGGCTAATAAAACGTATTATGACGGTAAATACTGGACCTTATCAGAAACTAGTTGAAACTAGTTTAAATTTATTTTTAAATAATCCTGGGGTAGTGCTTTCACCCCCAACTGAGGGTATATCACACGGACCTTTATTTATTATTGTTACTAGCAGGTTACCCGGCATTGCCCGGGTATGTTGGGGTGCTGGTAAAGATAGGGGTACATATCAATCTGTGATAGATTACCTGCTTGTCTTATAGCGTATAGTCGGCATGGATATTCTGATTGGATGTGTAAAAGGAGGAATGCGGATGGAGTAGGCCCAGGAAAAGACTGCGCGGCCATGTGTTTTTTCCCCTGCATTTTTGAGCCCTTCACACCCCCCCCCCCCCCCNCCCCCCCCAACCCCACTTCACACCCCCACCTCGTTCCATGTGTTTGCTCTGAAGAACTTAAGAAATGTACGTACAGTTGTATGATGAGAAATTTTGTTTTCAGCACGGAGTAATATTTTGCAAATACTGTATTATTTAATTGTATTTACCTTGTCTGGAAGTCTACTTTCAAATCCCACAAAATCCCGGAATTACCATAAGATACGAAGACACGTGAGGTGGCCAATTAGCGTAATTGGTGGATGCCCTGAATTTACGGCGATGGTTTAATTTGCTAGGTATTGTGGCATAAGGGCATTTCCTAGGGGAGACAAAGTGGCGCTGCGGAAACGTATGCTCCCAATGATGTTAAGGTCCCGGGTTCGATCCCAGCCCGGGGTTCCCTCCTTCATCCCGGGCAGTTGGGTCGTCTCTGGCTTCGTTTCGGGTGGAATCTCCTCAGACTAATCCACCCGGGGGAGTTCACAAAATAGACCGTTAAAATGTGGAGTCGCCGGTCAGAACGTCACATATCCACGGAGACAAATTTTCCGCCAGGGCGTGATTTCTGCAATAGCTACCAGGAGCCTCACATATGCTTGGACATAGTTACACAGTTCCAGTGCCAATAGAGAATGACAAGAATCAAGCCATGGGCGCTGCCATGTTGACACGCTCACTCTCCATGATTGGCCATTTGGGATATGTGTCACTATGCCCCACAACAGTAAGAGAAAGCGTGACATTTTGCTTCACCACTCATTTTTCATGCTGAAAACCAAATGGTTTCTGTGTCGCTTTGAAACACGGGAGTTTCTGTAACTATGCATTGGAAGGTGAACCATATTTTAGTACCAAAATCTCATTTTCGCCCGCGGATGGATATGTGACGTTTTGTCCGGCAACTCTACGTTTGAGAAATGCACTTGCACCTTGCACATCCCCTCCCAGTCACCCTGCCCGTCGGCCCGGGCGCTACGTCAAAAAGTTTCCATCAAGACGAAATAAAGGTTCCCTCCCTGCGGTACGATGCAGGGAGGTAAATAGCTAAAAAAAGATAGGCATTTCCATGGGAATGCAAATTGATTTATTGTTATTGATGTAAGCTAATTGTTGAGGCAGGAATATGCGTGTTGTGGGAGTTACGTACATTTTCGGAAGCTGAAACATGCGGCGTTAGATTCCTTGGAAAAAGTAACCCCCGATATGCTAATTTAAGGCGGTGTAGGGGCCTTCCCCTGGATTTCTATAAGGGACAAACAAACTAACTAACTAACAATCAAACTTCCTTATTTATAGATATAGATATAGATATAGATTGTACAGTGGGGAGGCGGAGTGGTGCTGCGGTATCGTATGTGCCCACGGATGTTAAGGCCCCGGGTTCGATCTCAACCCGGGGACACCCCCTTCATCTGGTGCAGAGTTCAGGGTCACCTCTGGCTTCGTCTCGGGTGGTATTTCCACAGACTAAACCACCCGGAGGAGTTCACTAAAAATGGCCACCGCGTCAGATGCACTGCACCTTGCATATCCCCTCCTGTCATCCCGCCCGTATGCCCAGGAGTTTCAAATAATTGGCTCCATGTACATAATGGTTCAATAAAGGTTCCGTGTGATATACCCCCACCGAGGGTGAAAGCACTTACCCAGGATTATAATTATTATTGTACAGTAGTTGGGGCCTATTAATTGAAGCGCCCGGGCCCACGGACAGGATGACAGGAGGGGATGTGCAAAGTGCAGTGCGCGGACTGTTATGGGTACATTTTGTGAACTCCCCCGGGTGGTTTAGTGTAAGGAAATACCACCCGAGACGAAGCCAGAGACGACCTAAACTCTGCACGAGATGAAGGGGGTGTCCCCGGGCTGGGATCGAATCCGGGACCTTAACATCCGTGGGTGCGTACGTTTCCGCAGCGCCACTCCGCCTCCCCCATCAGGGATGATTTGTTCCCTAGATTTATTTTGGAATCCTTTACAAAATGCAGGTGTGGAGTCCGTCCTCACCTATTGTAGTTTGGTACACTTTTTACATGCATGTAAAGGTCACTCCACCCCATCGATTCGGACAACACCATCAGCATATTTACTGATGTCAGATTTCACTGATAGCAATATGGAGGGGGGGAAATCCATGCTAAAAAACCTGTTAACCGGGCAACAACATTGTCAATCAACAATGGTTTCTACGACAATGGGACGTAGCGATTATGTAATCACTACGTCCCATTGTCGTAGAAACCATTGTTGATACAGGTGGTGCCGTTATAGGCTGTTAATTGATTCCAGCAACACAGTGGTGTGAAGTGAATCAATGTAAAACTGGACAAAAATATAATGTAAGTGAATGAGAGAGGTGTCAAAATTCCCAACATTGTCCCCCAAACAGTAGGCCTACACATGAGGACCTCAGTTGCAAAAGCCAACAAATTCAAAATAGTAGGTTCTGATGAGATATTTGAGAAAAACCTGTCACGGCTGACCTAATTGCTGTACAATATAGTGTCACCAGATAATCGGAAAACACAATCTGAAAATGGTCCTAGATATCGTTAAAATGAGCCATTCATATGTGTTTAATTTGTGTACATAGTGTATGCTTTAATGAGGATTGAGTGACCATGATGTGAGATAGAACCTGTACAATTATACAGTAGCATTAGAGGAGGGGGAAATCTTGGGATACCATGTTCGGATTCTTTTTGTCATGTTCATTAGAATAAATGTACTGTGTGCCTTATTAAGTACATTAAATCATTATGTAGATGGAAAGTGTTTTTGTTTTTTATTTTTTAAAAAGGTCAGTTGGAGAAAGTTGGATTGAAGGTGTCAAGGAACACCATTTGTTTTTGTTCCACCATGCACATTTAAGGGGAGCCACAAGAGGAGATCTAACAAAACCCAGTGTCAGACAATGTGAGTCGAGAAAATCATCTGCTATACTAGCTCACTTGCGAACACTTCACACGATTTTTTTGAACGCAATCTCTTTTTGCAATGAAAGGACAATTATAGACAAGATGGCAGGGTTTGGGAGTGGCTTACTGTGGACCCAGGACACAATTAGGCAATCTGAAGGACGCACAGTCTTCTGCCACTCCCAGGTTATGTGGCATGGGAGTGTTCCCTAAACATTAGCCTGTTCCAATAGTTACAGGCAAAGGTGACTTCAGTTTCTATACATTATCTATGCATATTAAAAAGAAAGGTACTATCGGGCTCAATTATTAGTTCCGGCCACTCCATCCTGGTCTTGAAGCAACCCTTCGCACATGCCCCACGGTGAATAGGTGTGGTCAGTGTGGGTATGTAAAGAGTTGCTTCAAGACCAGGATAAAGTGGCCGGAACTAATATTGAGCCCGATATTACTTGATTAGGCTGGATAAACTTGGAGAGTTGGAGGTACTCGATCCTGGATGACGGTGCAGTGGCTGATATTATATCTCACAGATAATTACTGATTATTATTTGGTGAAAATTTTTGACAATAACATAACAGTATTTTTACATGTTAATGAATGGAATAATCAACTATGTTTTGTGGAGAGTCGTGGTGGAGAGTATAATTCCGCCAGTGGCACCACCGCCTCCCTCTTTAGCGGAGGGAAGGGGAACTACTTGTCTTTCGGTCTGATGGAAGGGGACTAGGGGAGGAGGAAGACCCGTTGGTGCTTGGTTGTCCTCATCGGGTGTTGTTACTTCGAACTTCGAAGGGTTGTTTGTTCCTTCGTTTGGTCGGACTCGGCTCGTTCCACGGTACGGCTCGCTTCCAGGTGACCCAGGTTTAGGTCTGGACAAGGGCCAGCTCGTTTCTGAGGTGCGTGGTCTCCATTCGGATTGGGGGTTGGAATCACACGGGACTTGATTTGTTTCGGTTTTTTCAGGAAGGTGCACAACAGTTGGGGGAACGGGACAGCCATGGACATGCTGAAATTGGGGAGATACCCATGCCCTCACTGTCCCAACAAGGTCTTCAAGAGGAGGCTTGATCTCCTCGCACACAACACCACACACTCAAGGTGGGACAGGGTCAAAGTGGAGGTCAAGGAGGAGGAGGGCGGAGGAGGTCAGGAGGGTCAAGGAGGAGCCAGGAGGGGAGGAGGAGGGCAGAGGGAGTCATCAGGCATCAGGCGCTGCTCCTCCAGCCAGGGAGGAGGAAGACGATGGAAGAGGAGATGCAGGCAGGCCTAACCAAGTGAGAAGAATCTAGTGTGCATGGGTTGCATGATGGGGTAAGAACTTGAGTGCCAGAATTGATCCAATATGCCAGCAGTTTTAACTGACTTTAAAGGATCTGCTCAAGGATTGACTTTGTTAGGTGCAAGTTGTATTACATTGAAAAATTTGAAAGTCTATCGTTTATCTGCACCTAGTGACGCGATGGGGTGGGGGCAACGCGGCGGGCTCCAAACATGTTGGCTACACAGCACAAACAATCTGTTGCTGGGAGAGCACAACAAAGGGCGTGTTCTTACCCCTGCCATGCGAACCGATCAGATGAGTGCTAGGACCATGGTCATAATGAAGGAGATGACTTTGAACACCATCGGTGTTACTGCAGTTCGTTAACCCAAGGAACGACATGATGTAACACCAGCCATGTTTTCTGAGCATGTGCAGTAGTATGTCTGCAGAGTGAGTCGTGGACATGATTGGAGGTGGCCTGGTGGAAGTGGGTGGATTGTCATGTCGTTCGTTGATTTAACAGACTGTGTGGAGGTAAACTGCATGCTTGGCAAAGCCACAATAGCTTTCGTTGGCCTGTGACGCACAATGAGGACCGCATTGTAGGCATATACAAACCCACAATAAGTGCCCAGCTACGCTTTCGCTCCGCAAAAATATCACGCACGGGCGACGTACCATGCCTGGCAGGGGCACAACAATAGACAGTACTGTCGTGGTAACAAAAAGCCATACAGCATCACGAACAGAAAGGGCTATTCTATCCTATAATCACTTCAAAATCTCCCGAAAGTACTTCCTAATGGGGAAGTAGCCTTGGTCTGGGATTTGTGATTTTTGTTCATAACTAGCTAGCCCATGCCTGTAAACATACATTCCATCACTCTGTTGCATCAAAATGACATTACTGGATAAATTACGGCACATTTAAAAGTGCCTTCAAAATTGGCGGGAAAAGCAGCGCAACAGAGTGGTGCCAATCGAAAGGGTACACTGAAATGCCTGGTTGACTGTGAGATATGAGGAATTTGACTTTGAATTAACCGCGGACACGACGGAAAGCATTCGCAAGGCGGCTGTAGGCCATCGAGGTGGAGAAGGGGGGCCTTCATGTGCCGAATTCGGGTGACAGATAATTCCGACCTGGTGGCATCACTGCCATGTACAAAGCGGCTTGAGCGGCTTGGAATAAATACGCGCCCCGGCCGCTATCTTGCTCACGGAATGGGACGGTTGCTAACAACAGCGAAGCATTTTACAACAATGACGGGGCGCGTTCTATAACACCATTTTTGCGTTCATTTCACTTCGCGTGACGTCAACATTTTCTAGGGAAACAGTGACGTCACCATTTCCCTACATAAAAACCCCAATTATTCCGGAACTGAAACTGATATCTTAAAACGGAATATGCCAAAAAAATCCAAAAAATATGGGCGAATTTATTATGTAGTTTCCAAAATGAAGGCTACTTCCCCATTGATTCAGCGAATGCGCCGTATACTTGACATAAGCCCTTCATGCCTCCTTGGCACATCGAGAAAAATTTCCTGGTGTTCATGTCAGTAGTTGGTCATGAACACACTCCATCACGACCTGGCGAGCTAATCGAACACACTGCATCAAGACGTGCGACCCACCAAGAAATGCTACTGTGGTTTGCCAAGACAGCAACCACGATAGCAACGGTGAAGGCATTCGAATTTGGCAGCAGTATCAAGGCACCCGATTGTTTGCGACGCACCATTGCCAACCGTCGGGAGGCCCCCGCCTGCCCAACCCCGACCACGTTGTTAAGGTGTGGATAAATCAGTGGCGTAGGCAGAAATGTTAAGAAAAATCAATAAATGCATTACATTATGTAACAGTAAAGAAAATTTTCGCAGTTTATGAAATCCTCCCCCTCCCCTCTCCGACTCGAATAAACTGTTATGATACGTCAAAAAAGTCTTACAATAGGTTACAATATTATGAAACTGACCGATCGGCCATGGGCCCCCCCCCCGAAAAAATTTCCTGCCTACGCCACTGGATAAATTGTAGCCTATCCGATAAATAAAGCTCTGTTGTTGTTTTTAAAGACCTCCAAAATGCAAAGGTATTTTGAGTGCTACATTAAGTGCCACAAACGACAATATTTTCATTAAAGGATGGCATGAGCAGCAGGGTGTAAATGAAATAAGTGCACATTTTTAGAGGAATGATAAAGATTGATCAGAAAGGAACATTTTTTGTTAATGCACTTTTTAAATTATTTTCTAATTATTTTTTATTCATACCCCGTTATCAGCCATCCGCTCTTTAGGGGGAAGTTTGTTTTGCCTGGAACTCTTTGCTTTTCATTTTTACTGTGCTCTTTGGGATAGGATAGGGCCAGAAGGAAGCGGCTGTGGCCTATTAATTACGGAAGCAACTCCGGCATTTTCCTGGAAGGACCGTGGGAAGCCACAGAAAACCACGGTCAGAGTTGCCAGCCCTTGGATTTGATCCCAGGACCTCCCGATTAGCAGTCGGACACCATATCCCCTCCTCCAAATTGCTTCAGTTGTAGAACCCACTTTAGAGAGCCTAGAGTCGGAGTCGACAACATGTGACTTCACCCCTTCTCTGATTGGCTGGAGTAATTATGGACTGTTTTTATGTGTAATACGTAAGATGACGGGCACTTAAGCAGTTCACAATTACTCCAGCCAATCGGACACGACCTGAAATCAGAAGTTGGCGACTCTTTACCTAAAGCCTCTCTAGTTTGTATGGTACATGACAAACCCTCATATTTTGAGTTAACCCATTTGTTCCTAGTGTCCTATATGGACGGTGTTATGCAATAATCGGTCAACCCACAAAAATGTCAGAATTGAGTTAAGCCCAGGCACATACACCTACTTCCTACTTCATTCAGTTAAAATCACACTTGTGAAATCTGCATACTTCTGCCATAATTGACTGAAAATAACACTGAATTAATTTCACAGGTATTACCTTCAAAGCCCTTTTTCTGAAAACTGTTGACTCATAATTGCATAACACCATCCATATAGAGGACTGGCAGGGGGGGAAAATATCTCTTTTAGTTGTGCACATTAATCACAAACGAAGGAAGCTGAACCACTTCAGGAAAGCTTCCTGTAGTCAGTCTAGTGGGAGAATGCAGATACATCACATTTCATTGCTTGCATCTTAATTTTGGCCTCTAAAATCATGCTTTAAAATATCATTAAAATACGAGGCGCATCCAGAAAGTAAGTTCCGTTTTGTTATTAGGAATCCACAATGCAGCCCCAGAATTTTTATTTACACATCTGAAATCGACAACTGTCAATTTATTTTATTTTTTTTCAAAATAGTTTCCATACAAATTGAGGCATTTTTCATTGAGTTACAAAATATTTTGTATGCCAAGTGGCCTAATTAGTTTCACTAATGAAAATCTAAAAAAATATTTCGTAATATACTGCGCAAGTGGATACGGGCTATGAACGGTAGAGTCCAGAGCAAGTGATACTTGTTTGCACCGCGGTTTGCACTTTGTGTCTTTTGCTCAAGTTTTGTGGTGTTCAGTCATTTTATCGTTGTTGTTTGGTTTTTGCTCTGGTTTGTGACCTTCTATTTTTACTTTAGGCCGATAAAATTAGTCTACCTTTTTAATTTTCTTGATCATTATCCTCCATACGCCCGCAAAAGTAACATTTCCGTGACTATTTCATTTGAGGCTTATTCGTGCCTATTTCAGGGGTTTTTTGTGCCTAAAAATTGGGACTCCGGTTATGAGTAGTAATGTGCCTGGTCAAATTTAGACCATAATATATTCTCTCTTGGTTTGCTTTCATCTTCAATAGGTTAGGTGAACCAAGTGGTATTTTCTCATTAATTGTTTATTACTTTTATTATATTCTGTCAAATCAATTTCTGGTCTCCTCATTGCAGATATTGGACTCCATCCAGCCGTGCCAACTTGTCTGCTGTGCCCATTGCAATGGTGCATTTGCCACAAAGAGGGACCTGGAGAGGCACATGCTGAAGGAGCACATCACTCCTGAGCCTCAGGTATTGTAATAAATCGCTGTATTAATTTTTATATTCCATTCAAATTGAATTCGTGACTCTTCAATTCAGTTCTCCAATCAATTCAGTTGAGCGTTTAATTCTATTGGTTATTCGTTTCCTATTCCTCAGTTTCATTCCATTAAACTTTCACTTTCCAATTGCCTTAGACCTGTTGGCTATCCCTGTGCAACCAATAACGCTTTCCTAGTTTCAGTGCCCGATGTAGGTTCCATTTGTTAAGTATCATTTAGTACCTTACCGGTATATCTTTGGACAATTCTTATGTAAATCCCATGCCTGGTACAGTGCTGGAGAAATTAGCCGTCGCTGAATGTTTTTTTCCGGCGGCTGCTGCGGCGGTGTTACCTGGCAACCCTGTCCGGCGGGCCAATTCAAACATCAGTCCATGGAGAGCTCTTCCATTGTTGCCACTGTTTACAAATCGAGTGAGTGACGCAGACGACCCAGCGACGGATCTCTTCTTCCTGCGCACTCACTCACTCGATTTGTAAACAGTGGCAACAATGGGAGCGCTCTCCATGGACTGATGTTTGAATTGCCCCGCCGGACAGGGTTGCCAGGTAAAGCCGCCGCCGCAGCCGCCGGAAAAAACCGTTCAGCGCCGGCTAATTTGTCCAGCACTGTACTACATAATAATACAATTTTTTTTGTATGTGAGATTGCATCATTTCCACAGTGTTTGTCTCATAGGTTCGTCAATAATGTTGTGAATAATGTTGACCTCTGTCTACTTATGCACCAAGAGTGGAGAGGAAAATTCTGGAGTTTGACAAATATGTAATCTATGAAGAATACTGGAGCCATAAGATCTATCACATTATGATCTCCTGAAAAGTTGATTTGAGTTGGCATCATCTTTGCCATTTCGTTGTAACTGATGATCTTGGTTGTTGGCTGGTTATTGGAGGGAGATCGGTGCATGGATTGGGTCCTGGTCTCCATATGCACTGGGGGTTGGAATGATATAATCACACTGGACTTTGTTTTCCTTTTCCAGGGCGGAGTACAGCATTTGGGGAAACGGGAAAGAGCAGAGGTCCACATCCCAGCAGCCATAGACATGCTGAAGTTGGGGAGATTTCCCTGCCCCCACTGTCCCAACAAGGTCTTCAAGAGGATGCTGGACCTCCTTGCACACAACATCACCCATTCGAAGTGGGACAGGGTCAAGGTGGAGGTCAAGGAGGAGCCAGAGGAGGAGGAGGGCAGAGGAGGTCAGGATTCCCTGGAGATCAGGAGGGTCAAGGAGGAGCCAAGGGAGGAGGGCAACTCTGGCCAGGAAGGTGACCTCAGTGGGGCAGCAGCAGAGGAGGAGGGCAGAGGGAGGCATCAGAGAGACAATGCTCCTCCGGCAAGGGAGGAGGAGGAGGAAGATGGAAATGGAGACGCAGGCAGGGCTAATCAGGTGAGAAGAAGAGTGTGCATAGCAGTCTAAGAACTGGACTGCAAAACGTGATCCAAAATGCGAACAGCTTTAACCAACTTTTAACCAACAATTGTTACGAGGAATAGTCGGAAAATAAGTTGCGCCATGCTACAGTTTCGACGCCATGGGATGGACAGGGTCAAGATGATCATGAGCAGATACATTGGTCCTTCTGCTACTTTATAGGACAAGTATGCGCCCCCTTGTAACTTGTGCGCAGGCAAGTCAGATGAGACAGGCTGGCGAGCCAAGCCTGCTTGCCCACATTCCGCCACGAAATGTCATGCCAGACCGTGTTGATCACATGGACTAAGAAAGAAGTTAGGACACTTGAGGACACCGTTGGTAATTGCCGTGGTCGGTAGTTCAGGTTTCTGGTTGTAGTTTACACTCGTGAGCTTATTCTTAAATATCTAGCACCATAACGCAGCACCATTTGCTCAGACATGATATCTCCAGACCTTACCCTCCATTAGGCAGCAATTTTTGTCATGTATCAACAACTGGTAGTGAACATCTGCCCTAACATCTGCCTTAAGCAGGGATTACACATAGCAGTGGACTGCTGTCATAGTGGGCGGGGGCTGGGCGGGGCTTCACTTGTAGCGTAGCAGTGCTGTGTGTAAGCGCTAGTTGACCACTTTTCGACTGCTATCAAAGCAATTTTGAACTTGGAAGCCGGCTAGGACGGGGGCCTATCCATCCAAGCCACTGCTACAAGTGAAGCCCTGCCAACTTTGACAGCAGTCCACTGCTGTGTGTAATCCCAGCTATCCACTTGGTCTTGTGCAACGGCTTCCACGCCTACCCGTAAGTTGCAATAAGGCACCTACCCATCCTATAAATTAGAGGAAGGATCAACATAATTATCTGCCGGCGCTCGTTTTTTCCCTGTCCATCGCATGTCCTCGAAACTGTAGCATCGCGAAACTTATTTTCTGACTAGCCCTCGTATTTCACATTTCCATCACATCTATTGGCTCCATCGAAGACTGATAGTAATTTGTACCAGGGGCTTACTACCAATTTATTGCCAATTATTCAAGGTCACACTACTCTTTGCTTAGCAGGTGTCAGAAAATTCCTGGTCTTCAGCAGAGAAATAATAAGAATAATCATCATCATGCAATACACCAATGAAAGAGTCTTAATAGGATGAGGTTGTATGCTTTGATAATTGAGGCGCTCAGAGGAAAATGGCATATCCCAACCGACCTCCAATTTTAAGATTGTAGTGCCTCTGTACAGTGCTGGACACATTAGCCGTCGCTGAATGGTTTTTTTCTGGTGCCAACGGCGCTGCGTGACCTGGCAACCCCGTCCGGCGGGCCAATTCAAACACCAGCATATGGAGGGTGCTTCCATTGTTGCCACTGTTTACAAATCGAGTGAGTGACGCGGACTACCCAGCGACAGGTCTCTTTTGCCTGCTTACGCAGTATCTGCAGGGATATGCAGGAGAAAACGGGAAAATAATGATGTTAGAAGCAAACCACGTTGGGAAAATTATCCCTGGACTCAAAGAATGGTTTTCGTCCACAGCACACGAAATATATTCCACCCCTGAGGAGGGGGTGTCAATGATTAAGATCAGGGGAGTGCTAATTCAAAGTGCGTCAACTGACGGATTCTTTTTGTTTTTGTGTCTTTTCCGCGTACTTCGACACTTCTGAGACGAATGGAGACCATGCCCCATATGTCAGACACCACGTCAGTCGCGTAATTTGTCCCCAAAGACGTCATATCTGGCAATGGCTTCCGCTATTCCGCATATACGAATACGTGTTGTTCCCGTCATATTCGCGCCAGGAAGAGATACACGACTAACATGACACACACAGGGGTTGGACACAATAATATGAACACCTGCAACAAGCGTTGGTCGTGTATGTCTTCCTGGCGCGAATATGACGCGAACTACGACACGTAGGCTACTCGCTTATGCGGAACAGCGAAAGCCATTTTGGGATATGACATACCGGGCGTTCGTCTTAGAGGTGTCGAAGTATGCGGAAAAGAGACAAAAACCAAAAGAATCCGTCAGTTGACGCACTTCGAATTAGCACATCCCTGATCTTAATCATTGACACCCTCTCCTCAGGGGTGGAATATATTTCGTGTGCTGTGGACGAAAACCTTTCTTTGAGTCCAGGGATAATTTTCCCAACGTGGTTTGCTTCTAACATCATTATTTTCCCGTTTTCTCCTGCATATCCATGCAGATACTGTGTAAGCAGGCAGAAGAGACACGTCGCTGGGTCATCCGCGTCACTCGATTTGTAAACAGTGGCAACAATGGACGAACTCTTCACATGCTGATGTTTGAATTGGCCCGCCGGACGGGGTTGCCAGGTTACGCAGCGCCGTCGCCGACGGAAATAAAACATTCAGCGACGGCTAATGTGTCCAGCACTGCACTCTCCTTCCATCTACTGTGCTTCATGTGCTGAAGTCCCAAATTAATTGGGATATGCCAAAGCTCACATATTCCACTTGTAAAATTGGTCTGCAATTGAAAGTCCTATTCTCTTGCAACACAAAAAGCCATTTATCTCAAAAAGAACACTGGTTGGGATATGCCGTTTTGCCTCTGATTCAGTGATTAATGATTTATTTATTCAGTGACAAACAGCCGAACTATCCCTGTTGACCTATGTTACATCCAGTAATGTGTCTGGTTGACTTGTTGGTTGACCTTCACTTAAAATAGCTTCAATTAGACAGAGTTAATTATTGCTTGTGATGCAAACAGATGGATGTTTGCTACATTGGTCGGTAGTTACAGTTGAATCTGGATAGAATCCAGACTTCAAGGGACTGCAGAAATAAGTAGGTTATAACCAAGGTTTGTTATAGCTGAATACAAAAGCCATTTATGGAAGTTTGCCGGGACCTGCCTTTCGAGTCTGTTATAACCGAAAGTCTCTTATAGCCGAGTCTGCTATATCCAGATTCAACTGTAATTTGTTGTTATTTAGAATCTCTAAAGTCATTGTCTTGTGTTCTCATTATAGATGTTGGAGCCCTTCATCCTGCTGTTCCAGCTTCTCTACTGTGCCCATTGTGATGGGGCATTTGCCACAAAGAGTGACCTGGAGAGGCACATGTTGAAGAAGCACATCAATCCTGTGCTTGAGGTAATGCAATTATTGATGTATTAATTTTAGTTCGAGTTTTCTGTATTTGCATTAATAACTTTGTGTGATATTAAATTTTTTTCCCCACAAGAATCAGTCATGTTTGCCATATTTTGTAAGGCTGATGATTAGTCAGATATGCACCAGTGTCTGTTGTATTTGTCATTTGTATTGTTTGATTAAGAGGATGTGCATTAACCAATCAAAATTGGACCAGTGACAGATTTGCCCCCCAATTGTTGGGAGATTGCAGCAATTCTTTGCTGTGATTACCGCTGAGGCATGCAACCAGATATAATGGTTACTCGGGTTACTCAGTGATGCAGCGTTCGGCGATGACATTGTGCACATGTGAACGCACCTTTACATGCACCAAATTTCATAAACATTTATGATTAAGGGAAAAAGTGTGCGGCTGCACATACATTACCTGAATGGATAATATTTTTTGGCAAACATTCAAAGTCCAACACTCTCCTTTTCAATACACCTTTACCTGCACTTACGAGGTGTCATTAATTTCAGGGAGAAGGTGCTGAAGAGAACGCAAAGCATGGAATCCAGCAAGACATGAAGAAAAAGAGACACTTGGTGGGGAATGGTTGTAAGATTTGTAAGAGAACATTTAGTTCTCGGAGGAATTTGAATGTGCACATGCGAACCCACGCAGGGGAGAAGCCACATTTTTGCGAGGTAAGCAAAAAGAGGTTTAGTGTAACAGGAAATTTGAATAGGCACATGCGAACCCACACAGGGGAGAAGCCATATTGCTGCGAGGTTTGCAAAAAGAAGTTTAGTGGATCAGGAATTTTGAATATGCACATGCGAACCCACACAGGGAAAAAGCC
>KZ539595.1:0-20214 GCA_000934665.2 Catajapyx aquilonaris
CCTCTTTCATTTGGTGTATAACACGTTCATGTACTGTTGATAGGTACGGAGCTATATGCATTTGTAATTGTACTATTCATTTGTAATCACCCTGTATTTCTGGGAGTGCTGCCAAGCATGCAGCTACCACCACGTGTGAAAGGCTCAATTTGCAGCAGTGCTGAGATGTGGCGTCGCCGCCTTGGCAGCGCGTCCATGGTGGCCTCGTGTGAAAATAGCCTTAAGGCTTTGTTAGTAGTGTTGTTGATCTGAAATATGACAAATGTTGGATTTTTAAAATTTCACTATTGATATGTATTCAAATGAAAACGAGCCAAGGTCATATCAAATTGCCAAATGGGTTTCTCAAGGCATCATCTGCACAAAACTAAGTTGGTACTGGTGTAGTGTTATGACAATCACATGACAGATGTTCAGGACCCCCAGCCTGTCAAAAATACCGTCCAGTCAGAGATGGAAGCAACAAACATTGAGCAGCATACAGTAATCAGTTTTTAACTGCAGAAAGCACCACTTTTCATCTCCTGCAATGATTCTGTGGATGAAACAGTGACCTTCCTTATGATATCACAGCAAATGCTGCAAGGATACCCATGTGTATGTCTTTCTGTGCAGGTTCCATGTTGTGTGGTACCCACTGCTCGCACATCTTGCTGTACCACAGGCGATCCGGGATAATGGTGTGTGCACACACTCCCAACACTGATTCCAGCTTTTTCAATAGGTGCTTCCACCATGATTTTTCTGCCTCCTGAGTGAGGCTATCAACTACAGCTACGGACACATCAGTGATCACACTTGCCCTGGCCTGGAATCACTAGTCATCAATGACCGCCCTGCTTGAAATCGATTACTCTAATCTTAAAACACTTGACAAAAACGTGCAGTTTTCATACACAGGACTCATGTGTTGCTGGATTTCTGTACTCCCTACACTTCTGCAGTTAAAAACCAGATTACTGCTTGCTGCTCAATATTCATTGCTTCCATCCTGACTGGATGGTCATTTTGACATGGGGTCCTGAACAGAGGCACACTGCCACTTAACTGTGTCGCATCATCGAATCACCACCTGTCAGTGGGTCATAACACTACATTGTTACCACCATTGTTTTGTGTAGAAGATGCCTCGAGAAACCCATTTGGCAGTTTGCTATGACCCTTATATAAAGTGATGAAAATGCAACTTAAACTTCTCCACATGTAAGTTTGATTGAGGGTTGATATTTATGTGCAATGTCAGAACTATGACATTGTGGACACCTGCACCACGTTCCCCCATGGGCCCCAGAGTGTCAGTCAGAATCTATATTGCTATATGCATACACTTTGGCATCAGCCAGGTACTACCTTACTGTCTTTTTCCTACCATAGGTTTATAAGTAGTACGGAAGGCTTCAGTGAGTTTTGTTCTTTTTCAGTATATCCACGAGGCCCAGTTGAACGTAAGGCTACCATGCAGAAAATGAATGTCCATCATCAGCACGTGTACAGTGCCCAAGCAATTGTCAACACTAACAAAGTGCCCCCCAAGCCACTCAAGCAATATTCTTCTGATGAGATTATCAGCATATTGAAGACACCTAGTGCATCCCCTCGACTCTCAGTATCAGATAGAATTGACCTTTTTTTTGCCCGAATGCCAAATAGGGATGAATGGAAAGGAACTTCAAAGCCAAGCCTGTGCCAAGAAGAGCCCAATACGTGTGAGTTACCACCCAATAAGACAGTAGCACATGTGAAGTCTAAAGTGCGGGAGATGAGTGTGTATAATCCTCCTGAAAGGACAATACCAAAAAACACAAATGTACCACACACTGCCTACACTCGATGTCTGGATTCAGCATATCAAGGAGGGTGCTCCTCAGTGGAAAGCAGGGGGTTAACTATTCAAAAAAGATTAGACAAGACTGCAGTTTTGAAGAAGCGGGCAGTTTTGGCTGCTAAATTGGAGGTACTCCGGAAACGTGCAGCAAAAACGTAACTATTTTCTTATTATTGGATGCATTGTTAGTATTGATTCTCTGTTCCTTTGAACTTCTTGATTAGTGTCTGGCAGGAGAAAGATGTAAGGAACTATACCATGGTTTATAATGACATTTGGCTCATTTTTCAGTTTGACAAATTTCAAATTTTTTTCTGCACCTGACACTGCTGTTGCAGATCTACAAGTAATAATGAAAAGACCTTGCATTTTCTCTGTCAGATGATTTCCCAAACAGTGCTCAAAATTACCATTTGCAGTTTAAACTGTGTTATGAACTCCATTAAAGAAAGGATGTCTTCCAGGATCAATTTGGCAGTGGCCCACAATAATTTTTATCACCAGTTGTTATAATATTTGAAGAAGTGAAACTCAGGTATTAAATATCTGTTCTTCAAGTACTGAAAATCTGGGCTATTCCATTCAACCTACACAAGGGTTTTGAGGGCAACTAAACTTTTGCAATTTGGTTCATGCATCATAAATGCTGTGCAGGGGTGAAAAAAGAAGGCCATATCATGAAATGGCAACAAATATGATAAGCTCAATGATATAAATGACAAGAGCCTATTTTAGAATGAGAAGAGAAAATGTCATACTTATTTCTTACAAACTGTCTAATGTGGATTTTTCCTCCCCCTCTCTTGCATCAGTCTGACTATGCACTGTACTCTTTACACTGTGTTTCTTTCTAACAGTGATGAAGATATGCCATACTTGAAATTCATGACCAACTTAACAAGAGAAGTTCTGAAGTGGCGCATCTTCACCAACCATGGCTTGAAGCAGATGTTCAAGACCCACATTCAATACAATTCTTCGAATCTGGATCCTGTAAGTGAAGTTAGTCAAGTGATGTCAACAATCAATCATCACCCCATTGCACTTGCAGGTGAAGGTGAAACACTGTGTCGAGATGCTGCGCATTAATATTGGAGTACCAAAGTCTGATACTCTGAACCACTTGGGATATGGGTATGGCTCTGTAGTCAAGTCTAGTTCTGGCCAAGAGTATAGCTCTGTACTAAAGTCTAGTTCTGGCCAAGGGTATGGCTCTGTACTAAAGTCTAGTTCTGGCCAAGGGTATGGCCGTAGTGTACGGTTTAGCTCACGCCTAGAGTATGACTCTGACCCAGGGTTTGACCCACGCCGAAAGAGTGGCCCTGGCCGAAAGAATGGCCCTGGCCGAAAGAAAGGCCCTGGTCGAGGGGCTATCCCTGTCCGAAAGAATGGCCGTGGCCAAGAGGCTGTCCCTGTCCGAAAGGATGGCCATGGCCGAGAGGGTGTCCCTGTCCGAAAGGATGGCCATGGCCGAGAGGGTGTCCCTGTCCGAAAGGATGGCCATGGCCGAGAGGGTGTCCCTGTCCGAAAGGATGGCCATGGCCGAGAGGGTGTCCATGGCCGAGATGGTGTCCCTGTCCGAAAGGATGGCCATGGCCGAGAGGGTGTCCCTGGAAGAGGAATGCAAGCCATTGCCCTGGGGATGAAGAGAGGAGCCAAAACAAAGACTAGACAGGAAGAGAAAAAGATGACACCTTCAGAAATTGCCACAGAGCTCGCTCTATTAGATCTGGATCTGGATCTAAATCTGAGTGAAAAAATGAAACAAGCTATCATTAAGGATCTAACCTAATGTACAAACAGTACCCATCACGTTTTTGTTTACATGTGCCACCCCTCAAAATAAATCCACATGTTTCCACGTTTTCATATTCAGTTTATTGCTTTGCTAAAACAACAATCAATGACTAAATTACTGATAAAATGGGAGTGGAGGGGGAAGATGCAATAACTCTTGCTTTACATGTACATAGATTATCAGCAGTCACTAACATTTGAGATAATGGGTTGTTTTTCATCCATACTCTAAGTTGTGAATAACATGCCACTGTTTTAGGGGCATTTACCAAGAGGCTTTTCTCGTGGTTACCAATCTTTCCTGGCTTGTTTTTTCTCTTTCTTTCTGTCTCCACCTGTCCCGCCTTTGTATCAGCTAATAGCCAGATAGCCATGGTTGCTTTGGCTCCTTCTCAATCAAACGAACAAATAAACCGTGGTTGCTTCTTGCTGGTAGCTACTAACAACGTAGTGAAAGGATGAAAAACCTACCCAACCTTTTTTTCCACCACTCCCATTCACAGTTATAGGATAACTGAAAATCACATGTCTTTCTTTTGCATGTTAAACTCTGTTGACTCAAAAACTGCAGTCAAATAAAATGGGGGAGAGGCCAGAACAATGGAACCCATCCAACAATGCAATCTGGCATTATTGGCCTGAAACTCTGGCCACTTTCCAAGCCTTGCCACAGCCACAGGAAGAGAATCAGCAGGAACTTTCGGTTTCTCTTGACACTTATCATTTCTTCATGACTATTAATATATATTATTAATATAAATTACATAATAGTTTAAACTCTTGAAAAACATGAGAAAATACTTCCCCAAATTGCCCTTCACAAGCCTAATGTAGGCCAATCAATGATTTCCCCTATCCATAATAATAATAATAATAATAATAATAATAATAATAATAATAAATCACAGCAGAACATACATGTTGAGCCAGTATTAAAAGTCCGAAATACATCCTTTCATATGCAAAAAATGTGCATCTCAACAAATAGATTCTGTCAGAATTACCCCGACAATAGTGAGGGGAGATTTTTTCACATAGGCCTAGATGTGCATAGCTATCAAGAAAAAGAAAAAAATACTGCCTTGAGATACATCACTCGACTCTGTACTTTAACGTCAGAGGGGAAATCCAATTTGCAAGACCTACAATAGGCTTATTTTCCTTCTCCCAAGTAAAATAAGAATTAAAACCATCTTCCTTAGGAGGTTTGGGCAAGTGACCCAGGGTCATAACCCCAGGATATCTCCAACCTCAGCTGCACTTATCCACCTTGTTGCTAAGACCGGCAACCTGGGATCCACCCTTCTCTTCTGCAGCACTGCTAATAGCACTGCATGAGGGTAGAGCATCCAGTAGGTCTTCTACATGCCCCAGCACAAAGTCTGGGGTTGGGCGTACTTGTTGGGTGGCCTGGGTGGCAGGATTAAGAGGCACCCATGCAACAGCAGCCAGTCCAGCCTTGCGCCCACCTAGCAAATCTGTCTCAGGCCTATCACCAACAACCATGCATTCTGAGGGGGGTACACCTAGAAGCTGGCAGGCATGAAGGAAGATCTGGGGCTGGGGCTTCTCCCATGGAAGATCACCGCTCACCTGTGGGTGAAATGTATGCAGGTAAGAAACCCTAATGCAGTACCATTCATACTAAGGAGAATACAGTGAGAAATTCCCACAATAGCTTCATTGGCTGAGTACTCATTATTGGTATCTTGATAAATATTTATTTAAAACAATCAAAAAGGTGACCTCTGTCCTAAGTATTTACCGGTGTAGCAAAACCCAATACATTGAATTACTATAATCATTAACACACTAACTCTACCTACTGGATTCAAGTTCTGATTTACACTGCACAATGAACAGGCTCAGTCACCGTAGAGCAGTGCAGGTGACGGCCACTCCCTCCCTTTTTGTGAGCTTAGCTGATCTCCCCCACCAAGGGGGGAGATCAGCTAAGCTCACAGGGGGAGCAATGTATGAGGTATACGAGTGACCGGGTTCTGGAGCAGTGGTTCCCAAACTCAGGGTCACAACACAAAGTGGGTCCCAGGAAAAAAATGTTTCTGGTGAGAGTCGCATACATTTCTGTTAATAAATCAAACGTAAGTCATATGGGTTGCTGGATTGAATATGATATAGCACTTTTCAATGTCTCAATCAAAAAGGTTTTGCAAGTACTGTAGCGCAATGAGGGTATGTGAAAGTCATACCATGAATTAATACAGCAGGAAGTCAAATGAAAGCGAATTGATAACATGATTTCCCTGCTCTGTCAGTTAAGTCTGACAATTTAAAATAGACACTAATATGTGCAATGGACCAATGCATCAAGTAAGAATTGAAAATATTGCCAGCATATCTTTATGCATAAATCAACATATTAAACACAAATCAAAAGATTACCCTGTCCTCCATGAATTAGTCAAACCTGGATATATCACTTTTCAAGGGACTGGAAAAATGGGTGTTAAAAGTGGGATAGCATTATATGGAGGTTTCAGTGTATTTACAAATTCAGCAGTAGCAAGACCCCTTCATTACAGGGGATACAACTGGCTTGAAATACAAGAGAAGTATGCATGTCAAAAGCCCGTATCTATCTGTTCATCTCTCGGCTACACTGCAAGTAAAACCTGCCATCAATTCGAAAAGTTGTCATAATTGTATGAAAATGAACATTTGGTCCTTCACAGCTTCCTCTAAACATCATGGACCCTTCCAACCAAAAATGGCACATTTTTTTTTTTTAGATAACAAAATACATTGCTATTACAATTCAGGGACCAACCCTCCAAAGATTTCTGATTGTGTCCCTGTGCTATGCTAGTGGTGCAGCAAGAAAAGAAGACCAATTATGATACTACTGTGTTGGGTGAGGCACCTTGATAATCAAGCAAATAGTGAGCAAGTTATTTCTCTCTTGCAAACCACACTGCCGTACTCATCCAGATCAGGATGAGATGTGGACTTTTCCTTATACATACATCCTTCCACACCAGCACCATTTTCCGGCTTGCAACTCTTCCAAAATACAAGTAGTATAAGTAAAAAATGTCTCGACAACCCTTTCACACTCTAGATGTTGAGCCAATGTGCCTGAGTCGAACATGCCAAGGACAAGCGGCTGTCGCATCATCTTTCATGTAAACAAACGCCCTGAGTACAAGGTGTCACGTAAAGTTGGACCCTTGAGAGTTTCTCATAGTAGTGTTGTGGTAATACAGGGAGATTCTCTCGAATGGAAACCCCAACATTCCTCAATAACTTATTAACTATGGTATGGTTCCCAATGAAAATTGACATGTACTTACCTTGTATCATGCCAAACAAGGTCTGACTACAGAATATACCAAAAGTGGTCCCCTCCAGCATCCAAAAATTTTTTAATGCGAGTCTGCATATTGCCGAAGACTCCTGCTGATTCCCAGCGAGGATTGCACTCATCCCCGCCGGCCCGCCTACTTGGCGGGCGGGCATCTCAAGGCAACGGGGCTGTTGCCTTGAGATGCTCTCTCGCCAAGCAGGCGGGCGGGTGGGAATGGAGGGGATCGCCGCCTTCAATCTGCAGGAGTCTGCGGCACTATGCAGACTCGGATTTAAAAAATTCTTGGATGCTGGAGGGGACCACTTTTGGTAAATTCTTTAGTCAGACTTTGTTTGGCATGATACAAGGTAAGTGCATGTCAATTTTCACTGGGAACCATACCATAGTTAAAAAGTTATTCAGGAATGTTTGGGTTTCCATTCGAGAGAATCTCCCTGTATTATGAAACCATAATAACAGTGTATACTGACTATGTAAAATCGGTAGGCCTATCGACGTTCTGAGAGCCATACGATCACTTTAAAAATAGTTCTGAGACACCCTGTAGATGAATTTTTTCCATCATTTTACATTCAAAAAGACCACCACTAATTAAAATGATTAATTTTGGCGTGAAGTTGTTATTCATTGATGTCACTTCTACATCGAAAAAAGAAAAAAACAACCAAAAAATAACCAA
This sequence comes from Catajapyx aquilonaris, assembly GCA_000934665.2. NCBI lineage: Eukaryota > Metazoa > Arthropoda > Diplura > Dicellurata > Japygidae > Catajapyx > Catajapyx aquilonaris. The sequence goes on from KZ539595.1 coordinate 7,627, forward strand.
AAAACCTGGCCCTAAACAGGTGAAGGGTCCCACTTGAGTGTTTTCTTTTGGCTGTCAGTGCAATATCTAAAGAACATGCTTACCAGGTATTTCTTTTTTTAAAGTCAGTACTTAAATGATTGTTGGACCTGTATCAATATTGAAAGGTATTAGTGGTTTTTCTTGTTGTTTCTTGTCGTGGCCATATCTTTTGTGAAAAAGGGAAATAAGTTGATTCAGGGTATGTAATCCACTGCGTTTTTTTTGTTTTGTTTTTTGTTTTTTTTGCCGGTTTCTAATGTCCCTTCTTTTTTTTAAGTACTTACTGTAGAAGGTGGCGAGTTGCCCTGAATATCCTGTAAGGGATTTAAATTAATTTAGTTCTCAATCTCTCGGCTGGAAGTCGGCTCCCAGCAGGAGGACTTGCGCCAGCATGGGAGTCCATTTTTGCTCCCTCCCGCACATATAGCTGACATCACACTTTGCGGGCCGCATCTTTGCATGCAGGCATTTATTTTGCTGCCCTAAATTTGTAATCATTGAAGCGTCTCCTACGATAGGAATACGTATATGGGTTAACAGGCAGCATTTTTTTCAAGGTTAGCACTTCGGGTCAAACTGAGCCAGCCAGAGAAGGGCTAAATATGGACTGCATCCGAGCCTTTCAAGTGCAAACGGCCTACATGTTCTGCTATTTAAATACAGGCTGTAGAAACTGCACCTGTTGATTTGATACAATCCATGCTAATTACATATAATTTTGTAGAAAGCGCTTCAATGTCAGTATATCAATTTTGCAGTTTTTTGAATAACTTCGTATTTCCTGTGGGCATCTCATTTCTTACAACTGTTGCATCACAGTTTTGCTACCATTGCAATGTGGTACTAGTTGTCCACTGTGGGCGACAAGCTGATGAAAAATTCAAATTAATTGCTTTGTTTTATTGCCTAACAACAATTTGCTGACAGGGGAAAGCAGCTAAAGTTCATTGCAGATCTTTTGCTCAATCCTCTGTGGTTGTAGTCAGGAATGTTTGAGAAACACCGCTCTCAAGTGAGAAGTAAAACGTGGGGTCCAAGGATCTTACCAGGACTTGTTTTATCAACATAAAACACCTGGGGATCTTACCTTGGCAAAAGAGTAATATGTGCCACAGAATAGCATCCCTGTTAAAAGATCTTCTGAAACTATAGCACTTACCAATATGATATGGAAGAACCTTGCTAGTCCTAGCTCATTGACCTTCTCCCACTGGGAGTTGGAGGGGCCATTAGTGACAAGAGCTAGTCGAAGCCGCCGTCTCCTCAGTTGGTTGAGCATCCCTGCCACTCCCTGTGAGATGGCCATGTGTTTGTACCTTAGCTTCCGCCATCTGGAGTACACCACTTCTGCTAGGTACTCATAGCGGGGACCCAGTGCTTCTGACCACAGCATCATACGCCACTCATCTAAGGACAGGCCTGGGTTCTCTGGGCAACAGCGAAATTCACGCAGGAAACTGTCTGCCACTTGTTCAGCCACCTCCTCAGGGACAGCAAACTCATCTTGGAGGATCTCAGACATCTGGAAGGATCAGGTGACTCAGCACATCCATCCCCAAGAGTGATATTATGACAGTGGCTTTCCACATGTCTTGACCTCGCCATCAACAATTACAGTGAGCAAGGCACATGTATGACCTGAACTGCATGCCATAAAAACAGTAATTACACTATTATGATGAAGTAAAACTTGGCTAATGTATCAAATACAATCAGTTTCATAAAGATGATGGCTTGAGTTATGAAATTTCACTGGATAACAGTTATAGATCGGTCAACATAAGAACACCACCGAGTGTGGCACTCAGGATGCAATCCTGGAATGAGAAGTGATCTGTGGGTAAGCATGATATGATATGTTGTAAGTTACACTTATTTCTGACATGGGCATGGCCATACAGATCACTTCCGATTCCAGTATTGCATCCTGTGCGCCACGGCGATGCATAATTGCGATCTATAATTGATCTAAATGGTGGTAACTAAGTTTACATATTGAGTATTCCAAAAATACATTTTAAAATGCTCAATACACCTCAAACCACATCCATGGATAAAACTAATACCCATTCAGAGGAATGGCTGATTATGTCAGTGACTTCTCAAACATTTTATGTGCATGCAAATATGGTCAGGCTTATAAAAACAAATCCAGACCTTCCGAAGACATTTGTTGTTCCTTTGTTCATATCACATTTTATGCATTTCTAACATCAATTAGCAAGGGTTTTTATTTTTTGGTCTGATCTCCAGTTATTGAAATTCTGTAACTGACAACCACAGCAGTGCCCACTGTAACATTGCAATAGCCTTGCACCTCATTAACCTAATTTATAAACTAAGGAGCCTTAGGACTTAATAATGTGATGTACAGAATTAAATCCTAGGCTCACTTATAGAGTACATATTTACTTATGATGTGATGCATGTACACAACTGAAAGAACAGACATGTAACAAAAAGAATGAAACAGTATGAGAGAAAGGGGTGACCAAAAGAGAAAACTGAAAAAGTATTCAGTGTAAGAATAGAAACACAGCAAATGAAACCAAGATGTAAAGAAGATAGACAAATGTGATGATGTTCAATGGAAAGAGAGATGCATGTTTTCTTAAAAAGTAGTTATACACTAAAAAGTGCTACCTGTCCGAGGGAAGTTCAAACACCCGTTTGTCTGCGAGCCTTGGGCGCAAACTCACACACAGGGTCGCCAACTTGGGGATAGTCGGGCCGTCCCCCAAGAGAGACGGGAATTGAAGTTGATGAACTTTTCTCTGCAAGTGGTGCAGAAAAACACACGCGGCCAAGAGCAAAAGAGGGAGATTGGGGCTCAGGTTGTGGGTTTACATTTTCTGGGTACCTGGGGAAGTTTGGGACAATCGTATGAGTGGCTGTGGCTTAGGCGGAAAAGGCAGTACAACGGCTTAATCAAAGGAGAAAGTTTGTGTTTGAATGACAGTAAATTAAGCTGGATTAAAGCATACTTTTCCAAAAAATGGTAAGTCTGAGACAAGTTGGGTCACAATGGTCCCTTCCAAATCCAGCATTGGAAATCTTTTTCTTTCTGTAAGTTCACCTGATGAATAACGGCATTAACAAGGTGTCAATCTAACATTCAATATTATATTCTAACAGACAAAAAAGTCCCAACTAACAGCACTCTCCAATGTTAACAAGTATTTAAAATTTCTCCACAGTTAACAGTAACATGTTAATATATAGGGATGCCAATTAATTTTTCTAAACACAACCATTAGCATACATTGACCTGACAGGCAGTGGGCTACGTTATACTTTAAGTACAAAAATGACTAAGAACCACGCATAGGAATTAATATTACTGCAAAAACTGCACATTTAAATAAACACCTGTGCTGCTTCATAAAAGGAGGGTCTCTTAAAAAATAAGTAAACCTCTACCAAATGATTCGTCATCAGGAATGTAACAGTGGGTTTTTCCTGCTATCTTTTTTTTTGTTATGCAGTAGGCCTATATTTTACCAAGCAACAGTCCATATCATGCCCAGTGAATGAAAATAGTGATACATTAGTGTATCTACACTAGGGAACCAGACACATTTGAGGGGTGGTTGGGATATGGCATGTAGTCTCAACTCAAGCATAGAAGAAATTGAGCTGAGGTTGTGCCCACATCATTGTACATACACCTCAAGCATGTCAGGCCCTTAGTTTAAAAACACAGAATTATGCTCTTAAAAAAGGATATATTTTGAAGTGTTACAAAGGTTGTAACCAGTTGTGTCCAGCTTACATTTTTTAAATTAATTCTCCTTTACATTTGAAATACATTGTCACACTTCTACTCAAACCATCTTTATCTGCATGAATCACAAATAAAGTATATTAATAATGCAAAATGAAACAACACTTTAAAATTCCCCTTGGACTTTCGACTCAATTTTTGGTATGAATAAATCTTTTCATGACACAATATAACTTAAACAGTATTTCATCAATCTTTATGCATCAATATATGTATGAAGGATGGACCCAAAATAAAATATGGACTAATGCATGATGATTACATTTGAAGCTAAAAGATGAAGCTAAACTGCCAGCAAAAATCAAGGCCCTCCAAGAAAGCAAATTCACTTATGAAACAGCAATGACATAACTGTGACCCTGAACTGAAGCTCACTGCTGGCTTCATAATTGCAGTAATATGGTCACTAGTTAGGAGTTGCCAAAGTTTGACTGCACATTATTAAACTGAACTGGAAGCATTGAAGAAAATGCAACTGTTTCCTGTTTGGGTTAAAAAAGTAGGAACCAAAGACTGACAACACAACCTGCCTTCACATCTCCATGCCCTCAATATTGGCATCCCTTTTTCCCTAACGAATGGCAGTTGACTGAAGAGTTGACACATAATCTCCTCCTTCCTTTACTCTGCCCCTAACAATGCCTTGGAAAGCTCCCCTAGACCCAGTTCCTGGCAAACAGCAATAGCCCCCTGATCTCTCATAAACTCAGCTGCAGTTGGACTAGCCCTGGCCAGCCGACACAGGAAGTCCTCCATGGCAGCCAGGGTACCACCATGGGCAGCCCCTGGTCTGGTCCGCCCCAGAAGGCGAATCATGGCCCCACAAAAGCCTGAATCAACCAAGAAATCAGCCAGCCAGCCCACAGTGGACAGGAGAGCACCTAGGGATTGCATCCCCAGAAACCAAAGCTCCATTATGTCAGACCAGTGGGGTCGATACTCCCTCGACACCAGGAGAGTCCCATCAGATTCAGCGTCAACTTCATGCGCATCCCACAAGAAGCGAACCACACTCTGGACAAAGGTGGTTGGGATGTCTGCTTCTGAAGGAGACGTCATGTCACTTTTGCTGTCACCCACCTGCAGAGTTGAAAGAATACATGAAGTGCATCAAATCTGACTTGCTGTTTTATACATCAAATGTAAACAAATTCATCGGCCTGTAGTGTAGCCATGCAGGAATGTTCACAGGTTTCTCTAATGACATAATTATAGTCAAATGAGCAAAATGGAGTTCATCAAGGGACCACACTTTTAGCTTGCATTAAGTCTGTAATCCCGCATTGTATTCCACAGAATGTGGCAACATACAGGTAGTGCACCTCTCTATTCTGGTAACCTGCATGCTTTCATTTATTAAAACCCAAAGCACACAATATCCCATGACTGAGTACCAACCTGTTGCTTGAGGAGCAGCAATCCAAGAACTGCAGCAGTGGCAAAAAGGACTAAGTCACGGCCACACATATTTGTCCCTTGTCCTGTCCCCACGTTAGCCCCACCTGGCAGGGATGGTCTCTGGGCCATCTCAGGCACAGCTGAGTACACAAGCTTAAGCAGTTGTCTATAGACTGGCTGCTTAGCCACTCGAGCGCTTTCAAGGACAGCAAGGTTCATCAGCACATTGGAGGCTGTAACCAGTGCCTGTCTGGCAGCAGCTAGTTCTTCCTCTGATTGCATCACTTCCCTAGGGGTAGGTCCCCCTGCAGGTGAATCTGATGGCATGACTGGGATAGCAGATTCCAACACTTTTGAGCGACGTCTTGCCCTTGGCGGACGCTGCCTCTCTGCATACATATTCCATTGCTGACTAACGTACTGCAGCAGCATGTCTTCCAACCCTGCATCCAGTAGCTTCTTGCATGGTATCTCTTCTGCAGTCAAGTGGCACAAGGCAGGCAGGAGCAAGCGGAAAAGGTCTGGAGGGCGAAGGGACTTGCGCAGTGCATCCTCATCGTCTTCATCTTCTTCGTCTTCTCCTTCTGCAAGTGGGTCAGAGCCACCTGTAACATGTTATAATTAATTCATAATTAATTTTTAATCTAAGTTAATGTTTAAAGAGGTTTATATCTCAATCCCAATGTGTCCTCAAGTTCAGATTAGTCCAATATTCTTTCACCTTCTAGACAGGTTGTTCCAACTGAAATGATCTTAGTGGTTAGCAATTTTTTTTGCACCAAGCTGGTTATTTTTAGCAGTTACCTGGCAGTTACTTTTACTTAGTTACTTTTAATATAAGTAGCTATTACTAGGTTGTGAAGACCTGTCATATTTAAAGCCTGCTAAAGTGGGTTCTATCGTGACTGTATCAATCCATGCAGATGACATTCAATACTGATTGGAGAACTCACATAGAAATTCAATGCAAGTCACAGCTTGGATGGATGATTCAATTTGACCTAATATTAGCAGCTAATACTTTTGATACTGCTAAAAGTAACAATTCCAATAACACCCCTTAAAATAAGCAGATTAGTGCCAAAAATTATCACAACTTCATTTCAATTGGAACACACTATGACTATCAAATACACTTTTGGGGCTCTTTCTCCAAGTAAATAGTTGCTGTGTCAACGTACAAATGACACAATTATTATTTAATGAAGCTATGAGTAAATGGAATGCCACACAATCAAGCCCCCTCATATCACCATATAGTCTTGACCTATTTCCCAATTTACTCCTTAATTTACATTACATTACAAAAAATGTAAACCTGAACCAACCACTTCAGGCAGTGCCAACCCACAATGCCTTACCATAACATCACGCCCAACCTCAGGCCAAGTGTGATAATTTAAGACAATTAGGGTGTCAGAAAGGCAGAAAAATTTTATCATAATATGCCATCTTATAATGTGAAGTAGTGCATGGTTCACTGCCCAATTCATTCAAAATATTGCAGTAGTGTGAATGTAAATGGCAGTGAATGACAATAAATGACAGTAAATTACCTCAGAATGAGAGCACTTTCCTTGGAAAGAATCCCACAACTGTCAACAAACCTCTATTTCTGCTACGTCACATGACCAAACTTTGAGATTCTACGAGGGGTAGTCGAAAAATAAGTTTCGTGATGATAGTTTCGACACCATGCGACGGACTGGACAAAGATGAGCATGAGCAGGTACGTCAATCCTTCCGATACTTTATGGGTCGGGTAGGCGGCCAGCTCGCAGCTCATGTGCAGGCGCCATTGGACGAGACGAGCGGTGAGCCGAGCGTGCTCGCCCATATGCCTCCAGAAAAAGTCATGCTAGATAGTGTTGGTCCCATGGACTAAGGGAGAAGTTTGCTACCAGTGGTTGACATTCGACATACGACATTCATCTCCGACTAGTGGAGTGTACGATCCAGAGATGTCATGTCTGAGCAAATGGTGCAGCATTATGGTGCCAGCAATTCTGGAATAAGCTCGCAAGTGTGAAGGACAACCAGAGACCCGGACTACCAGCCACGGCAATTACCGACAGTGTCCTAACTTCTGCCTTAGTCCATGTCACCCACTCTGTCTGCCATGACTTCTCCTGGTGGCATATGGGTGGGGATGCTCGGCTTGCCACCTGGTCTCGTCCGACAGCTGCTGCGGCTGCACATAAGCTTAAAGATTGCGTCTATCTGTCCTATAAAGTTCCAGAAGGATCAACATACTTGCTCATGCTCGTCTTTACCCTGTCCATCACATATCATCGAAACTGTAGCATCACGAAACTTATTTTCTGACGACCCCTCGTATTTTCTTTTGCACAAGATTCTAGTTCAGAAGCATTATTCTCCTAATTATGCCAGGGACCAGTGATATATAGCACATCCCGCAGCTGTCTTAACACACCAATATCCCCACCCACTCTAATAAAACTGCCGCAAATTCTGTCATCTTAAGTTCTCACTAAGAATTATGCAGTGCAGGAGGTACTCACAATTACATAGAAGTTTTATTAAACCCCTCATTACGAAAACAAATTCCAAATTTGAACCCCTTCCTCCCATGCTCATAAAAATATGCAACATATATTTGCCTGGTCTTACCTGCAGCATTGGTGTCTCCTTCTGGCAGTGGCTGATGAAATCTGACTTTCCTGGCTTGCTGTGCTGCCCGCTGCCACTTCGCATTTTGAAATGTGTCATATGCCAGTCGTAGCAAGAAAGGGAGAAGTTCATGTACGTCATCCCTTGCTGCAGACGTCTCCTCTGCTAACCAAGCAGCCAAGCACCTGATGGCAGCACACACAAAAAACCGTCGTCTCATGTCCTCCTGTGTTGCATCTTCCATGTTCAATCCAGATTCCGAAACTGATTTTAAAAACCCAAGCACTCCACCATAAGCCCCTTTCATGGCACAATAAAGTTGTTCCTTTTGCTTCGGTTCAAGCTCTGGCCCTGTTCCAGTGACCAGGGTGCCCAACACATGCTCCAAAATGATGAAGCATGATGATATAAGTTTTGCATCCTGTTCCACTTCTGGGAAGTTGCGACCTTCAAGCCCAACGCGTACCTCAACACAAGCAAGTTGTGCTAACAAGAGTACAAACTGTGGGTCCTCTGCAGCCCAACTCATTCCAGCAACATCAATCATCAGGGACGCCAACTGCAAGGCTGATTCCCGCTGAGACTTTCCCACCTTGCTCCGAAGAATGTCAAACAAGGCGCGACGACTGCACCGTGTCCAATTGTTGGAATCATTTATGTCTCCATCAGCAATGATGTCATCAACACCATATTTAGGAAGTGATGCAATTGTTGCAGCAAGAGACTTGCACACCTCAAACTTGTGCTCAGTGTTATCAGCTTCCAACTCAACTGACAAACGTCGAACTAGCTTCCGCAGGGATTCATGTTCGCCTTCCCACACATGCTCACCAACACGTGCCATGACAGCCTGTAGCAATGACATCGCCTCGTCACATTTGAAGCTTTGCGATGCATACACATCCACCAGTCGCGAGACTGCCCCACCTCTTACCAATGCTTGTGCCCCCTTCCATCGCCCCGCCATCCATCGCAGGCACTCATATGCTTCCTGCACAACAGTCAGATCATCTTTATATTCATCTGAATCTGATGCTGACACTATTCCCAGCAGAAGTGGGATGTTGGCTAACATCTGTGGATGGACCACTAGTTCTGGATCAGTACAGAAACATGTCAGGACACTTAATGCAACAGACTTGTATAATGCAGGTGGGCAGTCATCAGGTGGGTTTGGAAATGCTTCAGCTCGTAACAACCGACCCAAAAAACCGAAGCCAACAGCATCCAGCACCAAGCGCCTTGAGTGAGCATCGAGGTCATCAGCTCTGACTGCCTTAGTAACCAGAAACAGGGCAGCCAGTCTTTCTGTGTCCGTCTTGGCACCCTCAAGGCGATGGACCATACGTTGCACAGCTTCTGGGACAGCCACCTTCTCATCCTCCTCCTCCTCCTCCTCCTCCTCCTCCTCTTCCTCCTCCTTATTTTCTTCCACTTCCATCTTCTTCTTATCCATGCTTTTGCCTTCCAGTATGAGCACTTATTAAATACTCGTCTAAATATGCCCTCAAATCAAGAACTGAGGCCAGTCACAAACAGAAGGAAGCTTGGGATTGGTTAAGAGGCTGCCAGGCTCATTACCATCCAGTCATGCGAGATAGCTAGTTGTTCCACTCAATCACAAACACAGACTATCAATTGTGTCGTAAAGAACCTGTGCGCTGAACTGATCTGGCACAGCTACCTCAAGTCGTGTAAAAACATCCACACCGATCATGACTGTCAGCTCAGTTTTGGGGATGAAGGGCTCACTGCAGGGTGGCCCCCCTCATCAATTTTCCTTTGAAAGTTGTCCTGATCCGTGCACGGTTCCAAGTCCACCACCAATGCAGCCACACCAACACCTGTCACTTGTGTTAATCCTCGCAACGCATCAAACCGCACCCACAGCGGTCACCGACAGTGTCGCAAACGCCGATAAGGCCTACAGCTCAGTCCTAACGTCAACACTATCACTCGCTACAGCTCCCGCCTCCGCACTAACCCCAAACGGCGGCGCACTTCTTCCCACCCCAGCAAGGCCTCCAGCTTCCTCCTTCCCAAAATGGATTAAGGTTGCTAAAATCGGTGGTCCGAGGTTTGCCCACCTTGCCCCCACCAGACCATCCAAGTGGCAATGCCCAGGAGCTTCAGAAGAGGTGATACACTCGGCCTGGAGCCATTGACAGGAATGGCAGTAGTTTCACCACCTAGCCGCCAGAGAGAGATACTGGCAACGACCAGCGATCATCTATAACACATGAGGTCATTTGCCACACAGCCTTTGCGTCACAAGGTCGGCCATCATTCTTGCGGTCAGCTACGGGCTTTTACGTAAATAGAGAGTTTACAATTCCCGCGTGACGTAACCGTGCTGGTGCATACACAACCGTGGTAAATGCACAATGTCGGTAGTAAAAATAATACAGCGGCTTGTGTTTCGTGACTGCTGCCTTTTTGGAGCCAATTTGGTCGTGCCCTTTCCTTGACATTGAAAAGCGGGAACGATCTATCAGCTGTTGGGGAAATGCCTATTAAAGTCGTTTGTATGGAAAGCGGACGGAAATAACGGGGCTGTGCAACAATTCCGGAATATGTAATGGAGGAACAAATTATTGCGTCTGTCATAAATGTGCGCGCTATAATATTTCAAGTGTTGGCACACTATAGGAGATCAACTGCGAAATCGGAAAAGATTTTCAACGCCCGTAAAACATGCACTAGGTTGAATACGACGTCATATATGCTGTAACAATGGTGTAGTTTGAACCGCGAGCTTTGTGAGTACAGTACTTTATCCCCCTCATAAATGTAAATATCCACACAAAATGCAAATCTTACGTGTTTCAAAAAATTAATAAATTCTCCGCCGTCTATAAATACCGCCTTGACCCTCTAGCCAACTTAAAAAGCCACCAAAAAATTGCGAAGGAGCACATACATAGGCAGCAAAAAAATATACCTGTCCGTACCAATCACCACACTTTCACCTGGCGACCTCCCTTATATACAAACGTCGGTCCTTTCATTTATACAGCCGAGACGGGTCGGTGAGACGTCGATCCTGGACACGTACATAAATGCTCCAGGAAAAATAACTAGAATGGGAGAAAATTAAGTCTTGGATGTTTTATACCTTTTGGCAGGTGACGGAATCAGCTTTTCTGGTCTGAACCAATGTGTTGTCCAGGTCGAACAAAACTCCGCGTATCTGCAACTCTTTTTCCATAGTAGTTGTCCGCACTAGCACACCTCTCACCTCTCCGTCGCATGGGAGCCGATTGGGCAATGCCGCATACGAACCCGATCATATGTTTGGCCTCACTGTTACCGTCATCACTAAAACCTGGCCGCATGTAGGCCGCACTACATCCGTGTATGACGTCATATGTTCCCCCAGGTTTCAGCGATCTATGACGTCTTACAGCCCCCTACCACCACCCCAACTCTCAGAGTTCCATGACGTAATGAAACTACAATGTCCGATTGGCCCACAATTGACCAATGATGTATTCATTCGGAGCAAACACCATGGCGCTATTATCATTCCTAATGAGCACTTTGGCTGTCCTTCTTAATAATAATAATAATCACATAGCTTGATTGTTACGGGACTTGTTTTGCAGTGTTGCGACAGGTCTATCCGGTTACTAATAGCTCTGTGGACGGGTCGACGCATTTTTATTAGCTCAATGAAAGTTGCGTTAATGTATGCTGTGCATGCTTCCTGAAAGTTAAAGGAAGATTAGAGTTTGAGGCAATAGCTTAGCTAAATGTTCCGGTTGATGAATGTGTCTTCTGGATGTGATTATTATTAGTCACTGTAAAAGCGCGCCTTGAGTTTGCTCATGCGCTCAAATATGTGGGAGTCATATATGGCTTATACTGTAGTGGTTGTGAATAATGTCCTTGTGTTCGACATTTTTGCTTATTCAAACATGTCTGGTGATCCACGCAGGGGGAGATTATATTGAACAACCAGTGACTTGTGATTCGGGGAGGGAGAGATTATGTTGGAGAGAGAGACAACAGTGACTAATGTTGCCCTCTGATGATATCTCGGGGGGTAAAGCCTGTAGGAGGGAAGGCGGAAGTAAGAAGAAGGAACTGAAAACCTCTAGTCGGAAATTTGAGGACGGTGAATAACACGCCTCACCCCTCAAAAGGCATATGATACGATAATTGCTTATTAGTTCATTCCTATAAGATAGTTTGATTTTTTAACAAAAAAAGTTTCTTGTATGGTGCCACTTTCAGACATTATGCATATGCTGGAAACGGAATTGGGACATGTTTAGAGTTAGCCAATATACAGCATTGATGATGACACCCTCTATAAGGGTAAATAATACAATGTGACATGTAGGTCAAGCGAATTACTTATGCAATACGGAATGACTATCAACTGCCAATTTTCAAATGTCAACAGATTTAGCAATCTTTTTCCTATTGGCACCGTACAGGAATGTGGAAAGATATCACTGATATGTTAATAAACCAAAAAGAGAGACTACAATGCGATGCCATGAGCCTATACTGTACTATATCCAGCCTAAAGTGGCATACACTTTAAATGCAAGGTCACGTTGATAACGTTTGCAAGATACGGAATAATAATAATCATCATCATCACATCATCATCATCATCATCAGCATCAGCAGCAGCAGCATCATCCTTGATAATCCGACTGTGACAGAATTCTGTTGCATTTTATAACTATATATATATATATATATATATATATATATATATATATATATATATATATATATAT
>JYFJ02006798.1:0-18046 GCA_000934665.2 Catajapyx aquilonaris
ATTTCAGCATCCTAGGACCACTGGAAGTGCCGTATAATTTTGATGATCAGTCAGTGAGTGAGTCAGTGAGTGAGTGAGTGTCATATTTTGACCGTTTTGGGAGATTTTAGGATTTTTTAAGTCGGAAATGAAAAGAGATATGAACATGGAAGTAAGGGGGCATTATTTTTAATCGATTTGTATCTACCCAAATAAAAATTTTGAAGCCACCTATGTTCACCAGTGCGAAGATTCGAGGGGGTCAAAATGACGTGAGTTGTGTCGGGTAAAGGTGGTCCGGCAGTGCGGCGAGAACTTGGCGGGGGCACTGCCGTGCCCCCTAATAGTGCTCCCGACCTCCCGTCACTACTTTGTCTCCCTTTTCCGATGAGGAATTGCTTACTATTATTAAGCATTTAAGCGTGGAGCTAGAGGTTCGTCAGTATCGTCACAAGTAGTTAATTTTTAATTTTTAATAATAAAATGAAATATGTTTAACTTTTTGTGGGTGCCCCCTGGCAGGGGGGGCCGGGGGCGCTCGTACCCTGCGCCCCCTATAAATCCGGCACTGCCTCCGACTGCTTTTTATTTACTTTTTGGAAGGGAGCACCTTTTTGGAAGGGGGGACCTTTTGGAAGGGGGGGACCTTTTGGAAGGGGCGCCATTTGGGAAAGGGGCGCCTTTTTGGAAGGGGCGCCTTTTGGGAAGGGGGCGCCTTTTGGGAAGGGGGCGCCTTTTTGGAAGAGGGCGCCTTTTTGGAAGGGGCGCCTTTTTGGAAGAGGGCGCCTTTTTTATACGACATTTTTATATTATTTGGAAAGGGCTCATCACGCTTCTTTCGCGCCCCACACGCATCTGCGCCCTGTGCGGTAGCACTGGTCGCACACCCCTAGCGCCGCGCCGGCCCTGTGAACACCACATGGTTGATTACATAAGCCAATGTCCCCCTTTCCATTGATTCCTTTGTTTTTTTTGGCAGGTGAAGTCATAACAATGCAATATCACTCAACTCACACATGAGATGACTTGTTGAAGGCCATACTGTAGTGGCACATACTGCCGAGTGTGAGTGGGTGTCTTATTCGTCTTGATACAACCTACATTAAAATGGTGGGAGCTTCTATTGCACATATTTCGCAGACATTGAATGACACTTTTTGCGCAAGAAACGAATACGAGGCCTGGCGTGTGTGTTTGGAACCATCTGCTCCTTCATGTTGCTTTCCTGATATTCCGCATTACTTTTCCATTATTGCTGGCGTATATTGGATGGTGCTCGGATTCTTTGGTGGCATTGGAAATCTGGTGATATTACTTGCTATACCATATGCTAGGAGACAATGTACGGATCCTCAGAATCCATTGAGAAATTGCACTACCGTTCTTCTGCTTAACTTGGTCTTTTCACAACTCTTCCTTTGCTTTGTGATGTTAGAGATTTGGGGACTCACTTATCTGTATAGAAAATGGGTGTTTGGACGTGTCTTTTGTAAGGTCTATGCATTTTGTAACCATGTGTTTGAAGTAGTGTCAATATATTCATTTTCAGCAGCAACTCTTAGCAGGTAAAATTTTTAGCGTTTTATACTAGTCTAATATTTAACATTGTCACAAAAATTCCAGGTTGTTAGCACTGTACTGCCCTGCAGCAAATTCAGTGCTCTTCGAGTCTTTCCATAGTATCCCAGCTCTTGTTGCGATATGGGGATTAGCATGCATACTGGCAACCATTGGTATGGTGAGTACTTCATTGTACCGGTACAGTGTAGTCCATGCCTTATGTCACAGTGTTGTCTTGCAATGTAATATGTTGCAGTGGGATTTTCCGTTAGCTTTTTTGCTCTAATTAGCTTATTCACTAATTTTAAAATCCTTTTCGTCACGTGCAGGTAGAAGATGGATTTGGATACAATAGAATTGTGGGACAGTGTGCTGCTCTTGATTTAAATCCATGGAAGTCCTTCATTGGTCTTATAGTGTGTGCTGTTGTTCCCTGGACTCTCAGTTTAATTTGCATGATATTAATTGCAATCAAACTGAAAATTATTTGGCACAACATACATACGTTCAGGTATTTCATGTGTTATCACTAAACCTTCTCCATTAATTAGATGCAAATTAATTTTTGTTTTCTCTCATACCAGCGGTGTCTCTGAGGTCACTGCTAATGCTCTGAAGAAGAGAGACACCCGTGCAGTAAGTCGTATGGCATTGTTAGTAGCAGCATATTTAATAACAACTACTCCAACAATAGCCATTTATTTGTGCTGTAAAGGAGGTCCATGGTCTAAGCCCTACATTTACTACACATTTTTAACATTGTGCAACTATGCATTTGGCGCCGTCTTCTGCACATACAGGTAACCGAACTTTTTAACAACTTGGCTTATTACAGCGATAAAATAACGACATTATGGTTATAATGGTTATTATGGTTAAAATTATTTAAATGGTTATGTGGTAATTCGAGGGGTTGCAAAAGATTTTTTTTTTTCAAACCTCAAAGAGAAACACTGACCGTTAGTATTACGTTTCTAGGTTTGATAGCTACAGAGAAGCAATAGTTTTATTCTACAGAGGCCCCTTGTCTTGGATTTCTAAGGTTTTCTCGCCAGTAAAATAAGTTGCTTGGATTTCAAGATACTGGAGTGAGTAATGCAGTAACCAGTGATGGGCACAAATCAATTCAAATTTGAATTAATTATGAGTTCATTCCAAACTGACGAAGTGAATTAATTTGTGGTTTATCACATTCCTATACCAGAACTGAATTGAATTAAACTAAAAAAATAATGTCAACGAATTGAGCTGAAATAATTCCTTTCGATTAATTGACGTAGTCTGAAACTGAATTGGACTTACGCAATAATTAAGAGATGGGCATCATTCATTTTGAAGATTTGAACTCATTGAGAATTCTCAATGTTTCCCTTCGATTCAATAATTTTCACATGTGGAAATGTACACACTTAAGGAAAATAATTATTATTCAGGTGTGATTTTTTAAATGCTTAAATCATGTCTATACCTAAGTCCAATAAGGTAACTATATTATTTTCTGGAGAAAATAATTGGCTACCACTTTTCAAGCTATAAGCTAATTATTTGAAGTTGTTAATAATATTACTATAAAGTGTCTGAACGATACACACTGTAAGCGATGGTACAATACTGCAAACTGTAGCCAATATTGTCTAACAATGAGAGCGCAGTAAAATAATAAACAAAGGCCCTGGAAAGAAGGCAGGATAATATTATTGGTTTGCTTTTTCCTTCTAGTGGGTCACTTCTCAAACATTCCATAGTTTCTCAATCCTTGCAAATTGTAATACAAAAATTCCATTCGTTAAAAATATTGGGAATGAAATTACTTCATTGCTCCATATGGAATGTGACTCCAGTGTCATTCAGTCTGGTGATAAGAGTGGTCTTGGAGAAGGCAGCGGCTGGGGTGAGGACACCGCCACTGAAAAGATACAAAATAATCGCAGGTAACCACATTATTTAACAGTGCAAATGGCCTCACCTTCCAGGCATCAGGTCCGACTCCTTCAGGATGGTAAACGCAGCCTGAACAAGGCAAATGCTGGTTGTTCCATATGCAAGGTTGGATCTTTTCACCTAAAATTAATACAAATACTGTAGGGTGGTACAAATATTTTGTCGACATGCAGCACAATTTTACTGTAGATGATACCTTGACTGTGAGTGTCTTGTTGGGCTGTTTCGTATCAGTCGTCTGTGTCAGTCTGTCATCCCAACCCTTGCCGACAATAGTGGCGGTAAATCTGGTCTTCTGGTCTCTCTCCCTGTCCAACTCATCGCTCTTCCCGACCCATCCAAGACTGAAGATCTTCGGATATTTGATCAGCAGTGTTCTCCCGATTGTAAATTGCGAGACGAGTGTTAACAGGATGGCGCCTGCCATCAAGAAGACAGCCCAAAAGAAAGACGTTGCCTGCAGGTACGGGATCAGCCGAACAGGACGCTGCTTGTACTGGTCTTGCAGAAATCGCTGAGATCTGTTCACTGAGTAGAGGTCAGGTCCAAGGAACGGGATGCACCAGGAGTTGACCTCCTTGCTTCGATGAAGCAGGGACGGATATGTCTTCTGGTAGCTGGGTACAGCCTGTGTGAAGATGAGCCTGAAGAACAACTTGATTGTGTCTATCGTGGTGATGCCGTTGATGATGGATTTCCAGGTACCATCGTTGACGGAAGGCCCTCCATAATTGTCCATGTCCAGATCCACGTAGCTGGTGGCAGTGTCTAGGTCCCCTTGAAACTTCTGGGTGAGGTACACCACCCCCATGTCGACTGGAATGCTGTCGAATCCGCAGGCTACGACCACGTACACTCGGTTCTTCGTGGCCAGTTTGCCGTACTTCAGACGCATCTCCTCCATCCACTGTCAACATAAATGTGACATGTGCAGGGGCCACACACTAGATGCATGTCGTACCATACCTGAATTTCCGCTGTGATATCCACATGATGGGTGCCATTCTCGACGCAAGCCTTGACCACTGCTTCTCCATACATCGAGTATGGACCAACTATGTTGATGAGTACCCGAGCCTGTCTGGCCATGTTGACTAGAGATTGCTCATTTCTCACATCGGCTGTGATGATGGGAATGTTGCTCAGATCGAAACCTGTGCGTGAAAATAATCATCATGAAAGTCCTTGGAATTGACCTTGTTTACTTCAATACGACTTTGATTCAGCTTTGCACTGCGGGCACAAAATTCAGCTGTCCAATAATTGACGTGCCTATACATATTTGAAATTAACGGAACTACTTGTTACAGGATATTCACCCGTGGCATCCGATGCGACTTTGATGACCTTCTCCAGTTTGACCTTGGACCGACCTGCGACGGCCCAGGTGACCCCATTCTTGACCGCAGTCCTGGCCACCTCCTCCACAGTGAATGCCCCCGTGTACCCAGTCGCTCCAAATATCACCAGGTCGTACCTGTCTTGACCACTCGACATTTTGGACACAACAGCTCAACAAGCTGAGTTGCAGATTATGATAGTAGCAGACCTGATAACAAACTATGTCAAGACCTCTGCATAATGTGTTGCCACTGACTCCGACTGTACTTATCTCTTGCGCACGACTAGTTATTTTAGGCTTAATTTCGTAACTGAATGTCTGTGTTGCAGATATACTAGTACGTATATAAATCATTTTAGAATTTTACTTTGCACTCACTTTCTGCAGGATTGCCCGCGAAGAGTAACACTTTTCATGTCTGACTGATTGTTCACTCAAGAGAGAAAACACAGGCTAATTCCCTGCCCTTTGCGAAATATTTCATGATATTGCGATAGAGTAATCAAGATTTCTAACATGCCATAAAAACAGTGGTGCTGAAGGTCAGCAACTTACCGTGCACATTTCATTAGGTAGGAAGAAATGAGTTGGAAATGACACGAATAAAAAGTGGGAAATGACCTTCAGTGCATCGTAACGCGTGTGATGTAATATCACCTGTGTCATACGGGAACTTCTGCAGCAGATTTTTTTTTTAAATTTCTTAATTTTTTTTGCACATACTTCTGGTTAGTTGGATGAAGCCACGAAGCCAGTCATTAATTAAGTGGCAGTCCGATTATCCTCAGGAATTGATGAAGACGCAGACCTAGTTGTTAACTGCCTGTAATAATGATGAACAGATATGTGGCTGCTGCTTTTATTGTCACAAGTGCATGTTATCATTGTAATGAATGGTTCACTGCTCCACTTGGAAGGTTACCCCCAAGTCATTCAGTCTGGTGATGATCGTAGTCTTGGAAAAGGCAGCGGCTGGAGTCAATACACCGCCACTAAAATGAAATGTATAGCCAATTAGATGACCTCTTTTTATAGTGCTTTGTCAACTCACCTTCCAGGCATAAATTCTGATTCCTTTAGGATAGTCATCGCTGACTGAACCAAACAAATATTGGTTGCTCCATAACCAATATTGGCTCCTTTCACCTGAAATTGACATTTAGCAAGACATCACGTGCGACAAATTTTTTAAAGATTTTTTGACATACCTTGACAGTGAGTGTCTTGTCAGGAGCCTCTCTGTGCTGATCGCCTGCATCTGCCAGTCTCTCCCCCCAACCTTTGCCGACCAGTGTGATGGTGAACGTGCTCTTCTGGTCTCTCTCCCTGTCCATCTCATCACTCTTGCCCACAGCTCCGAGACTGAAGATCTGCGGATACTTCATCAGCAGTGACCTACCGGCTTCAAACTGCGAGATGATGCCTATTATGTTCAACCCAACCAACATCAGAAGAGCTCGGAAGAACGAAGGTATCTGCAGGTATGGGGTGACTCGAACTGGACGTTGCTTGTACTGGTCACTAAAGAATTGCTGAGACCTGGTCGTCGTATAGAGGTCAGGTCCAAGGAACGGGATGCACCAGGAGTTGACCTTCTTGCTCCGATGAAGAAGAGACAGATTCATCTTCTGGTAGCTGGGTATTGCCTCTTTGAAGATGAGCCTGTAGAACAACTTGAGTGTGTCCATGGTACTCATGGCATTGATTAACGATTTCCAGGTACCGTCATTGAGGGTAGGCCCACCGGAAGGACCCATTTTCATGTTTGCATAGCTGATGGCAGTGTCTAGGTCCCCTTGAAACTTCTGAGTGAGGTACACCACCCCCATGTCCGTTGGAATACTATCGAATCCACATGCTCCGACCACGTACACGTTGTTCTTCTTGGCCAGTTCGCCGTACTTCAGACGCATCTCCTCCATCCACTGTTATCAATGTGATACAAGTGTAATGTATAGACAAATGTAGCGATACACACCGTGCCTGTACCATACCTGTATCTCTCCGGTGATATCCACATGATGGGTACCATTCTCAACACACGCCTTGACCACTGCCTCTCCGTACAGTGTGTACGGACCAACAGTGTTGATGAGTACCCGTGCTTGTCTGGCCATGTTGACCAATGATTGCTCGTTGCCTACATCGGCCAGGATGACCGGAACATTACTAAGATCCAAACCTGTGAATGAGAATGCTCAATGTAATCAACACCAATCTATGATATTAAGCACTAAATTCTCACCCGTGGCATCCGATGCGACCTGGATGACCTTCTCCAGCTTGACCTTCGACCTTGCTGCCACAGCCCAGGTGACCCCATTCTTGACCGCAGTCCTGGCCACCTCCTCCACAGTGAATGACCCGGTGTACCCAGTCGCTCCAAATATCACCAGGTCGTACCTGTCTTGACCAGATGAAACACGCGCCATTTCGGACACAACGACCACTCAAGAAAAGCTGGTCATGTGGGATGCAGCAACAACTCAAGAGTGAAAACTATGACGATTCTTTTTTTCCCAGGATGACTGTTTAAAGTTTTGCAATAGGGCGTATGCGCAATGCTTTTCAAGGTTAGCTTTCCTACCGTACTATACGCTTGATTAGATGGGAAAGTATACGTGTTGGATATCACAATGATAAAAAGTCGGAAATGACCTTCAGCTTCAGAAGGTGCGACTTTAAACTGCAACATTTTTCCGGTCCTGTAATCGAATTAGTTTGGCTAAAACGCGATATTATCTTATTTATTACAAAGTTAGATGCTTATTTATATTAATTCCAGTGATTAAATCTGCTGACTATAGTAGTAGGAAACACGGAATGAGTTGGGTCGTGATGGTGAATGTGTTCAAAAATTACTACAGTGTATTTGTAAGAGTACATTTTTATTAAGGACACTGAATATGGATTGTTAAATTAATACAATGCTTCATTTAATGTTACATATTTTACCCTGGGTTAATTTCAATCTGGACGGTTAGTCTTTCTCGCCAAATGTTGTGTATAGTGAACACTTTGTGTACTCTACATAGTATAGATTGGTCAGTTAAATATAATGATATAGTGGTCTAGCCATGTACAAGTAATTCCCATCCCGTGATTAAAACAGCTTCATTAACTATTAGTAATATATTAATCCGCTTGGAATGTTATTCCCAGATCATTCAGTCTGGCAATAAGAGTGGTCTTGGAGAAAGCACCTGCTGGAGTCAGGACACCCCCACTGTAATGGGGTTTATGATGTGTTACAACCTTCTGTAATGCAAATGGCCAGACGCAATATTCGACTAACCTTCCAGGCATCAAGTCCGATTCCTTCAGGACGGTCAAAGCAGCCTGTACCAAGCAAATGTTGGTCGCCCCGTAACCAATGTTAGTCCCTTTCACCTGAAATATTGGAATAAGTGTTGGTACATGTGTACAGTCATTTACAGCAATCAACTTTAGCTACCTTGACAGTGAGTGTCTCATTAGGCAGATTCGTGTGTTGATCACCCACTCTCTTAGTCCAACCTCTTCCTACCAGTGTGATTGTGAATCTAGTCTTCTGGTCTCTCTCCCTGTCCATCTCATCACTCTTGCCCACCAATCCAAGACTGAATACCCGAGGACACTGCAACAACATTGCCCTTCCGACCTTCAACAATGAGATGAGTCCTATCAGGCTCATCCCAAACAGGGTCAGCACAGCCAGGAAGAACGAAGGTGTCTGCAGGTAAGGGATGACCCGAACAGGACGTTGCTTGTAGTAGTCACCCAGGAATCGCTGAGACCTGGTCACTGCATGCAGGTCAGGCCCAAGGAACGGAATGCACCAAGAGTTAACCTCTTTGCTTTGGTGCAAAAGATATACGGAGTCATCTTCTGGTAGCTGGGCACCGCCTCTTTGTAGATCATATTGTAGAACAGCTTGAGTGTGCCGATGGTGGCAATACCATTGACTATTGATTTCAAAGTACCGTCGTTGATTACAGGACCGCCAGAACTGCCCAAGTGCACGTTCATATAGCTGGTGGCAGTGTCTAGGTCCCCTTGAAACTTCTGGGTGAGGTACACCACTCCCATGTCGACTGGGATGCTGTCGTAACCACAGTATCCCACAACGTACACGTTGTTTTTCTTGGCCAGTTCGCCGTACTTCAGACGCATCTCCTCCATCCACTGTCAACAGTGTCGTAAGAGTGAGTTATGTCCGGTTTCATCAACAACTGTAAGTCTGTAGTTTACACCATACCTGCGGCTCTGCTGTGATGTCCACGTAATGGGTCCCATTCTCGAGGCACGCCTTGACCACTTCTTCTCCGTACAGTGTGTATGGACCGACGGTGTTGATCAGTACCCTTCCTTGTATGGCCATGTTGAGCAGCGATTGTTCGTTGCCCACATCGGCTATGATGAATGGTATGGTGCTCAAGTCAAATCCTGTACATAAGAATAATTACCAAACACATTATTGTATACAGTATACACACGTGTTGGCTGGACAGTGTATAACATTCTCTTGGCATAATTATATGTATGTACCCAAGAATTTTGTCGTTTATAAATGCAACACTCACCCGTGGCATCCGATGCGACTTTGATGACCTTCTCCAGCTTGACCTTCGACCTTCCTGCCACCGCCCAGGTGACCCCATTCTTGACCGCAGTCCTGGCCACCTCCTCCACAGTGAATGATCCCGTGTACCCACTGGCTCCAAATATCACCAGGTCGTACCTGTCTTGACCAGCAGTCATGTTTGCTTACCGTAATACCACCCAAGACTCAGGATACAAACGTCTGAACCAGTATATTATATAGACGCAAACTATTTCTGTTGGCTATACTATATATTTAAAAAAATTCTTCCAGCTCATACAATAACTAATTGCCTGAGGGTGAGAATCATGTTTCACAATTTACGTGTAGCCATGCTCAAGGTACATTAACAACTCTGATGACCTTAAAAATATTCCACATGTACAGGAAAGATATGCATCCATAGTAGATAAACACCTTAAGACAATGTCTGATTACAGGATAACTTTAGGGTTGGTATCCCTCATTACGACCTTTCCTTTTTCCAGCTGAAAATCTTATTATTTTTAGCATGCTGAGAGTACTTGCCCACATATGTAGTAGGATACCACGCAATGTTTAGGTTCAAGGTGTACAGCGAGTTCAAGTGACGGTTGAAGGATGGGCTGTGAAATACCCTGTTGCAAACGATAGTTTTTTGTTGGTCCAGCAAAGTTGTGCATAAAAACAGAAGAAGTAGGTTCCTGTGCAAAATGTGGCTAAAATTAATTGTTTTAAGACCATCATTGTTGACTTTCACTGCAAAATAGGCAGATTCTGCAGAATGAAGGAAATTGCAAAAAAATACAAGTCAATATCTGTCATACTGAGAATTACATGCGGCTCAATGGAAAATTTATGTTATACGAGTATAATGACATATAGCTACTTCTGCTTCATGTGTCGTAAGGCATGTTATGTCGACCACTTACTGTTATACGTAGATCGACGAATAAATGTGTTATGTAGAACATCAGTTAAGTTGTATCGGAAGTGTGTTAGGAAAGTGCAATAATAAAAAAATGCGCTATAACAAAATCGAAATGGATTGCAACATGGGGTGGTAATATTTTTTCAGGTGACAATATCTAATACATTGTTTAAGAAATTCAGTACGTGCGAAACAAGTGATACGTTGAAGCCACTTGTTTGCGAAAATGGCAAGCTACCACAGTGGGACAAACCCGCTGTATGGTCCTAAGTGGAAATTACTATTTTCAAAGCCCACATATTTTGCATCTTGATAAGAAGAAGGCATGCGTTGTTTCCAAATTTTCGCACCTTATTTTATTGCCTAATCACCCTCAAGTCTTAATAATATATTATCGTACCACGTCGCAACCCTAGATTCTTGCGAAAATATCTGGCACCGACGAGTACGGGTTGCCACCATTGATAAATTCGTTTCATGTGGCCAGCACGTGACATGACAGTAGCAATAAACAAATTATGATTCATTCTACAAATTCACTTTTTTAAATTATTTTCAAAATAATGCCTGGTCACTTCATTACTTGGGGTAATTGAAAACTGGTCAATGACTCTCCTGTGTAACATTTGCCACAAAATAGTTTGAGTTAACATATCTTTTCATCTCGGGTAAATCCATGTTTGAACCTGAATCTGGTGCCTCTGGTCCTTAATCTCACTTGGCATAAGCAAGACATTATAGAAGCTGATAATAATTTATACAAGTATTTATGATATGGCGAGTATTGTATCAGCCACTTCTTCTGGGTAGCAGATAAATATGTATTTTACAAAAGCATTTTCCCAGTCGATGCTCTTTCTCCGCTGCTATTATTTTAATTGGTTTTTTAAATCAGATATTATCGAATTTATCGTAATATAATACGTAATAATACGTAATACGTAATAAATACGTAAATAATGACTGGAATTGAACCCATTGTTCCAGGGACTTGCGCAGGGCGCACAGCTTTCTGGAAGGTGACATTAGAACCTGATAGTAAAGTTAATTTTAGCGCTGCTGTCAAGGTTTCCAGACACTGATGTAACCAGAAGTTTAAAGAAGTTTAAAAAATTAACTGGCAAAGCACACCTCCCCCTCCAACCCCAGGTTAGAGGAGTGTTCCTTTGCGATCAAATTACAAGGTAGAATCTGGAAGTTACGGAAGAATTTTGAAAAAGTTTAAAACGTCATGTTTGCATCTGAATGTCTCATAACATAGAAAAACGTGACCTAGGTAAAAACGATTTATTCTCACTTCTATTAAATTGACCTATTTAGTGTTGCTATAAAAAGACAAAAGAGCTTGGTAACAGCAAGTTGTACAGAACGTTGAACCCTACTGTGGAGCCACCTGCTGAAAAGAGTGTCAAACCTCACCTTAGTTCCTAGCTTGAGGGTGTGAGCTGCCATTATTTCCGATCCGAAGCTTGACACAGCCAGACGAACATCGTCGTGTTTCCCCAAGCAGAAGACAACGCCCCAACCCATTTTGACCTGTTGAGACCATCGCAGCAGAAGGCAGAAGGTTGAAGACATCAACACCTGCACTTGCATCAGTTCTCGACACCCTGAAGCATCTTTGAAGGTAAATGGGGTCGTCTGGGGGAGTGTTTCTTTCAGGTCTGAATTCTTCAAGATGTGCGTAGGCGGTTTTAGAGTCAGTGGCTATCGAGTTATGCCCTTAAGTGGGAGGATTTGAGGCAATAGGCTAGGATTTTGTAGCCTCCTTTAAAACTTGCAGGGCACGCCCTTATCTGCGGCCATATTTGACACGAGATGAGCTAGGCCTAGTCGGTTGATATGCACCTCCCGAAGGTATGTACCTGTGGTAAAGCTCATTAGACCGGATATAGTTTAAAAACCATTGTAACTATAGTCTACTAGTTCCGATTCTGATACTTAGGATATAGGTGACGGGATTTTCTTCCATATTATTCTAGAGCAAAATTAGTTCTTCAGTAGTGATTCTCACATTACTGCTTACGGACAGGATTCCTCTAATTTTTGTTTCTTTAAAAGCGTCGATTTGTCTAAGAATATGGTGATGCATTCCAGAGGTACAAAGTTCAAGAGGTGGGATTATGCATTGTTCATTACACCAACCAGCTGTATGAAAAATTAACTTCGTCACATAAAAAAACAACTTCATCACATATATTTTACATTACGTTTGAGTTTGATATAGGTAATTATGTTAAAGTGCGAAGGTGACTTAAAAGCAACAACTAGTGCATAATTTTATGCCGATGATTAAGCCTAGTAGCAGCTCTTCTTTCCAATTCCAACGCATGATAAGAAAACGTGAGATGCCAAAGTGTCGCATTTCATTTTATTGTCCAGCCGCCTTGCAGGTCTTCATTATCACATTACTGTAGGCTATGTTGCAACCCTGCAAAGAATGAGGACTCGTGCATAACTAGCCTCTCTGAGAGGCTCCTGGTACCACTAGGTGTCTGAACTCCTCGGATCAGAAACAATGCCAATTGTCGAGATTCGTAGAAAATTCCAGGCATGAACTGGCTTGGGCACCCAGCCAATTCTGGGTGCGATACACTGTAACCAATGTACGTGTACCGGTATATTGTATACAGAATTGGCTAGGCGAGACTTTGTCCCTTCAGGAGGTGACTCATCACCTAGGTGATGAGTCAACTCTCTGCACACTGCTCCCACTCCACGTGGTAACTATAGTTGCCACGTGGAGTGCAGAGAGCCACCTGGTTGTGGCATAATTATCGTACTACGTCCAGGGGGCGCTTGGGATGAATATATCATCGGTACACAATGTGAACATTTAATTACAGGAAGTGAAGATGGCCGCCTGCAATTCTGATGCGCATTCCGGATGCTTGTCGGCTCCCGGTACGTCCACACAAACTGACAACGCCGAAATCAACTTTCCAAGGATGAGCCTATTCTCCAGTCTCACCACCTACGAGAAGCTGGTGTTGATCCCTCGAGTTTGCACCTACTGGGCAATCGCTGTACAAGACGAGCCGAACTTGTGGACCGAGGTTGAGATCAACGAACAGGACCACATTCCAACTAGCACCATCTTGGCTCAACTGGACAAGTCTCCATTCCTCAGGAAACTGACGGTGTCAGGTATCACCTCCTTCGATTGCAGCGACATCATGAGAAGCGTGGTTGCATCCTGCTCAAACCTCCAGTCCTTGACTCTGTCCAACTGCTGCATCTCAGACCAGGCAGTGTTGGAGGAAATGAGGCAGTTTTGCGATCGTCTTGGGGTACTTGAGGTCAAGAATTCGTATGACTCCAGGACCAATCCGATTGACCATATCACCTGTCCTATTGGCCATATCAATGTTCCTGATCCTCTTTCTATGGATATGCGACAGCGTTTGAATGCTATGTTAAGTCCGATAGGCAGAACCGGCGACGGGGGCGCATACAGTACAGGCTTGGGTACCGGTGCCCTATCCTTGCCGACGCCTCATGTTCCTCCACCAAACCTTTCGTTGAGTCCGCTAATGAACAACCTAATGCCGAATAGCTGGTACAGGGCACCACCACTTAGGCCTACCCCAGTTCAGTCGTACCGAATTCGCGTTCGTCCCGTGGTACCCACTCGTCCTGACAATACTGCTGGTCATCGACGAAACCATCAGAATGGGATAGGATGTATCGATACTGCTTTGCACACTCTGTTGGTCGCACAGGTGCCTCGAACATCCGTACCACGTTATTTCAATGGTATTGTAGTGCGTCCACCACGTGTTGCTGCTCCTAGCCTAGTAGTCTCATACGATGAGGCTAATAATGCAGCCATGGTGAACGAC
This sequence comes from Catajapyx aquilonaris, assembly GCA_000934665.2. NCBI lineage: Eukaryota > Metazoa > Arthropoda > Diplura > Dicellurata > Japygidae > Catajapyx > Catajapyx aquilonaris. The sequence goes on from JYFJ02006798.1 coordinate 14,157, forward strand.
TCTATCAGGGTGATGGGGGGTATGAACAACGAGCAGAGGAACGAGCCTGTCAATTTGGCTCAAGGAGAAGCCAGAAATGATGATGAGGTTGGGGTACTAGATACCAGTACTGATAGTAGCAGTGATGAAATGTAATCAGGTGCGTTTGCGTATGCCAGGAAAATACTGCTCAGTTTGACTATCAATATGGTAAGAATGGCAGAATATTTCTAAAATTCTCATAATTATCCCAGTAATTGAAAAACGTTAATTAGGCAAATGCTTGTTACTTCCACGAATAGCTTCCTTTCACAAGTTGCGTTTGAAGTATATCACGATCAATCGAAATATTTGACGTAAACATCGAATTATTTCGTAAATTTCATTTGGCAAAATTTTGGGTTTCAACACTATCAATTATTTTTATTTGTATTCTCAATCGACAATTTGAAATTTAAGCCCAGCTAACCTTCGTGGGATGCATTCAAGTAGCTGCAGGTTTATTACGATGTTGATGATTATGCAATCAATTTTTTACACATAAAACGGGGCGTGAAGGATAGGGTAGCGAAAAGAGTTAAAAGAGTCCAGTACATCTACAGTACCGTATTTGCAAGTTACTCTTCCTGCAACTTATGGCAGTGTAGCTCCCTCCTGAATGCGTGAAATATTAGCAGACGTAAGTTCATGCTAATATTACGAATGTTCTTGTTTCGTTTGTTCTTCATATATGATTTTCTGCAGTAAATGTAGTGATGTATGATGAAGAGTGTTTCTCTGCACAAGATGACAGCCCAAGGGTGGGGACTGAAGAAAGTCTTCTAACAGGGACAAGGTTAAGATCTCTCTTGACCTGTTTGCATACAGACGAATCGCCAGAAAGTTGACGAATCCAACAATATTGTCCTCAACTCATCATCTTGAACTGTCTTGGGCAGAGAAACACCCTGCATAATTAGCACATTTTGTTCGGTTGTTGTGTTTTGCCATTGTCTTTCAAATATTCCCCNCCCCCCCCCCCCCAAAAGTAAATTTTAAAAACCTAGCACATGAGCACAGAGCACAGAGATGAAGTCGATAATTGAAACAATAATTTGGCAGTGTTTGTAGTGTGTAGTTCATTTTGACTCACTCTGTTGCTTAAATATTATCTCCCCTTAAAGTAGTCTGACTACTTTCTGCAGAGTGTGCCAATGAAATAGTAGGCCTGTACATGATTGTACTGTAATATGTTCCCATATTCATACTTTATGTCAGGCATAGTTCACGAAGTTTTTTAAAATGCATTTATGTACTTATGTTATCCTCCCCAAGGCCACCTAATTGTGATCTGTCATCCCTGCTTGATTTTCAGAAGTGTATAAATTATGTATGGTAGCTTGATAAACATTTAACATGTTTAGCAGGTGCAGTGGCCAAATTGGATGGATGTGCTGAAAAAACCCAATATGTTTTCTATTATTTCTGGCAGTGTTGATTACATGTGAAGACTTGTCGTTTTGCCCTCAATTGAATTAAGTATTTAATAATATAGCCATAAGATAAAACCTTCTGATGGTCAAGTAAGTTCAATGCAGGGAAATGTTAGTTTCCTACAAAAAAAATTAAACAAAATTGATCATGTAAAGAATAATTCAGGATGAGTCAAAAAGAAATGTTTCCACTTTTATGGGAAATTCATAATTATATTTCATGGAAATGATACAAAGAGAGCCTTCTGTCCTTTTTCTGGGATGAAGCCGCATTTCATGTTAGTGGAAAAGTAAATAAGCCTAACTGCGTTATTTTGGCTTAAAAAATAAAAACATACCAATCTCATAATATATTATGAGCTAATATCCTTTTGACTCACCCTGTACAACATTGTTAAAACACTTGTCGTCGAAATCATCTTATTGTAACTGTTCGTTTGCATTTTATATCTTATTAATTATGGTCTTGATTATTATGATTCCCATATGCAGTTTGACAGCTTCACATAGGCCTCTTTATTTTGAAAACCATTCCCATTTATTATTACTCTTGTTGTATCTTGGATTTACCATTACAACAGTGTATCTTGGTGTTTGAATAAAATCCATGCCACGCAAAGTGGTGGACCAAAATCCCAAACTCTGTATGTTTATTATCATGCCCTCACCAGATCTCACAGAAGATAGGTCTCATTGTATGTAAACGTATCTCTGCCATGATAACTACAACACCTGCAATAACCATCAGTACTCACAAGTCATACTGCAGTCAAATACCATTGCATGCCAAGCTTCATTTGACATCATTGCTCTTATCTCAAGATGTGGACAGCAATCGACATATTCTTGTATTGTATAAGGGATAGGGAGGGAGGAACAAAGGTACAGTGCATTGTCCTGTGGTGGGGGCCGTGTGCAGTCCTTCAGGGGGCCAAGCTTAGACACCCCCAAGGCGCGGCCAGAAGCCCCCCACCGAACACCGCGCCTCCTCCAGGGGCAGGGAAAGGAAGGAAGCGGCTGTGGCCTATTTAACGGTACGATCCCGGGATTGCCCTGGGGTGACCTTGGAAAACCACAGAAAACCAAGGTCAGGACCGCCGGCATCCGGGACTCGAACCCAGGACCTCCCGATTAGCAGTCGGACACCATATCCACGTCACCACTACTGCTTCGGTTAAGTAAGGTTATTAAATAAAACGTTTGTTAGCTCCGTGTGTATAGTTGAGGTATGCAAGGTGAAAATATGGCGTCAAGCAAAAACATGCATATTTCAAAAATTATTTTCTCGAAAAGGCCATCTTTAATTTTCAATTTCAATTTTTTTTAACGTTCACACATGTTATAAAATGAAGTACCGGTAGTGTCAAAAACCCAGGATTAATTTTTAGTAAGTGAAATACAAATTTTTGTATAATAACAAGATTCATCATTGTGCATATTTTAGCACCTTCATAAACCCTGCATTAAAATTAAATGTCTTGGTCATATTGACCCCTAAAACAGGAGTCAAGGGGTCAATATGACCTGGTCACTTTAGGTCAATTTTACGCCCACTACAGTCGTGGGCCACCTTCGTCCCGTGACTTCTCTTTAGGAGGATAAGGTAAATTAAGCTAATAAAGACCGGTGTTTACAACCGATATTAATCAAATTTGTTGGGTAGGTGGCCCACCCCCATGGACGAAAAAACTGACCAAAAATTAATTCCGTGTCATGATCCCATGATCCCTCAATTAGTGGTAAGAGGTCAATTATGCTAATAAAAACCGGAGGTTACAACCGATCTTGATAAAAGTGGTCAAGGGGTCATGGGACCGAGGTCATTTCGGATCAGTTCTTCGCACATTTGGGTGGCCCAACTTTCCAACTTTGAACCAGATCGGATGGAAACTACGGGAGTTATTAGCTATTTGAACTTTGACCCCTTAAAAAGTGGTCAGGGGTCATGGGACCGAGGTCATTTCGGGTCAGTTCTTCGCAGATTTAGGTGACCCACCCCCATGGGCGAAAAAACCGACCAAAAATTAATTCCATGTCATGATCCCATGATCCCTCAATTAGTGGTCAGAGGTCAATTATGCTAATAAAAACCGGAGGTTACAACCGATCTTGATCAAATTTGTTGGGTAGGTGGCCCACCCCCATGGGCGAAAAATTGACCAAAAATTATTTCCGTCTCATGACCCCATGACCCCTCAATTAGTGGTACATTTCAATTTAGCAAATCCCGTAGTTTTCAACCGATCTTGATCAAATTTGTAGGGTAGGTGGCCCACCAAAATGGAAGAAAAACCTCCGTGAAATGACCTGGTCATATTGACCCCTTGACCTTTATTTTAGGGGTACTATTGACCGCAAAAGTAATGTCGCGACTGTTTATGTGTTTTTGTGTTTATGTGTTGGTAATCCTGGGCGCTGCCAGGTTACGAACATGTTTAT
>JYFJ02006799.1:0-18024 GCA_000934665.2 Catajapyx aquilonaris
AATATTTTCTACTTTGCCCACTAATATTTTCCACCAATATTTTCTACTTTGCCCACTAATATTTTCCGCCAATATTTTCTACTTTGCCCACTAATATTTTCCATCAATATTTTCGACTTTGTCCACTAATATTTTCCACCAATATTTTCTACTTTGCCCACTAATATTTTTCACCAATATTTTCTAATTTGTCCACTAATATTTTCCACCAATATTTTCGACTTTGTCCACTAATATTTTCCACCAATATTTTCGACTTTGTCCACTAATTTTTCTACTTAAAATAACATTTTCCGCTAAAAGAATATTTTCCACTGACATTTTCCACTGGAAATGTTTTCTACTCGTATTCCTCCTTAAAATGATGCGCCAAATTTAACTCATATGCTGGCATCGTCAAAAAGTAGCTACTTAATAACACAGTAATAACAAACAGCTTAGGGTCAAAAATCACTGGCCACAACCGACAAGACGGTTGGAAATACGACAGTTTCCTCGCCTCCGTCCAAGAACCCAAGGCTTTATATACGCCAGAAGAAATATATCTGCGGTCTTTTTCCGCCGAAAAGGTTTGAGGCGAAGAGTTTGCCTTTGCGTTTTGTGTTTCACCTGCTACCAAAACCAGATAATGTCCCCCCGGGTTTTGCGTTGCAACTTCCTTTGACACGCGGCGAGAATGTAAGTGCATGCAATTTCAAGAGGAGGGTGGGGGTGGGGGATAGGGGGAGGGAGTTGTTCCCCCCCTCGTAGCAAAGTCCCCACACACTTATTTCTCATGTCGCAAGGCGAGATTGCGAATATTTCATTGCTCTCCCCCCCCTCCCCCCCGAAATGGCCGCGCCGTAAATTGGTGGAGAAGCTGGAGGTTTATATAAACACAACATGCGAATACCTGGGGGCGAACAGCAAGATTCATCATACAGGTGCGCATGCGCAAGGGCCATAAAATGACTCGACCTATAGGCATTCGGCGCAAACATACACACACATGCGCATATTGTACATAACATATGTGCTTGCAATGTGTAATATGAGTGCAGGGTCAGTTTAGTCCGCGATTTTTGGCTCTAACCTGCTTATTTAAGCAGTTATTTTTCGACTAGCTACTCTCAGACATCATATTAGCTACTGCTATCTAGTGGAAATGCGTGTAGTGATGGAAAGATGGCACTAAGCTGTTTATTTAAGCAGTTATTTTAACCGCTACTCTCAGACGTTATATTAGCTACTGATATCTACTGGAAATGTGTGTAGGGATGGAACGTTGGCACTAAGCTGCTTATTTAAGCAGTTATATTAGTGTATGACAGTGCAGGTGCATAAATATAAGCTATCCACTCTGACGAATATATTTATTAATTTATCTGCATAAAACTATTTATCTGGCCCGCAACATTTTCATTTCGGGAGACCAAATGTGGCAGGAGTAGGGGCACGCTGTACCAAGCTACCCTATGAACTAACTTTCCTTTTCGGCGGATACACACCTATCCTTCAGTGGATCCACGCCTAACCTCAGCGGATCCACGCTCATTCTACAGCGGATATACACATCCTTCAGCGGATACAAGGCAGGGAAAATAGGTAAAAGTGTGGGGTCGCCCGATATTAAAGCGTAGCCGAAATATTCTTCTGCATTTTAGAGCCTCTTCTAGCGACTAATTTAAACTACTATGACTATATGAATTGTCATCCATTTAACCCAACAATAAGTCCATTCTGCACATCCTCCATCTGCAATTTCCTGGCACTGTACAAAAAAAAATGTCTGTCCTTCACCACCTTCCCCAAACTAGTTCCATTCACAGAGTTAAACTACTGTAAAAAAAAGAAAGTGGGGAGAGGAGCAGGAGGGATGTGGGGGGGGGGGGGGTTGAAGATTTCCTTCAAGTGCGGCGCACTGCTTGATATTCTCATCAAGAAAAGTTCCATGGTGAGGACAAAGTCGGTGCAATTTATTTTTCCTCCGCCATTTTCTTCAGCCTTCAGGGCTCCTTTTCTCTGGACTTGACGTTCCGTCTCCACTGTCGTCTTCGTCTTCTTTTTTTTTAGCGAAAAAAATTTTTAGAAGGAAAAAAAAAACTTTTCTCGTTGTCATCAAGTTGTAATTCCGCATTTTTTGAGGAGAGAAAAAGAGAGCAATTTTCTGGGAGTTTTACTAGGGCCCGGTACTTGCACCACTTTTTTCATAGAAATGGGTTACGAGTTATTAGGTACTTTCCCAGTCTTAAGAAGGAAGCCGTGGCTCCACCCACCAGCAAATGAAAAATTGACTGTTTATTCATTCGGTGTAATGAGACAATTTTTTAAAACACCAATCTCAAAATTACACCTGAATAAATTTAATCATAATTAGGGCCTATATATTAATGGCAATTGAAATTATGCAAATTATTGTCAGAGTGAAATATTCAGTAATACAAAAAGTGTATGAGGGAAAATTAATTGATATATTGGTAATTTGTTAATTGCGAAAGTTAAATGTTATTTATTATATCTATTACATTCATTAATTATTAATTGTCATTTATTTTTATTAATTTGCGTGTCTTATTATTAAATTGCATGTATTATTAAATTATTTGTATGAATCATTTTTTATTTATTTTGATATTACATAATTATATTATTTTCTCATTATTATTTTTATCAATATTTTTTCCATTTTTGTTTATTATCTACTTATTTATTTATTGTACAAATTTATTTTAATTGGATTAATTGATTTATTGGATATATTATTTATGTTATTTTTTATTTAGTCGTACCCCCTGAGGCACTTATTTATGTTATTTATTATTGTTGTTGAATGTTTTGTTATTTATTTTATTATTTATTACTATTTACTACCATTTACTATTTTATTATTTATTATTATTTATTAGCATTTACTATTTTATTATTATTTACTATTTTATTATTTATTACTATTTATTAGCATTTACTATTTTATTATTTATTACTATTTTATTATTTATTACTATTTATTAGCATTTACTATTTTATTATTTATTTATTATTTTCCCTAATATATATGCAAAATTTATGTGCAAAAGATCAATTGCAGAAAATCTAACCCTACCCTGACCTGACCTGACCTATCCTAACCTTAGATTACACCAATGTAACCAGGCGTTTAATTTACCATTTTTGTAACACATCCTCATTAAAAAAAAAACCTAAGAGCAAAGTTTAATATCCACATCCTACACGATAATGTTACATAATTCCATCAACACACTTGACGTCCGTTTAGAATTTGCAAAACTGTTTTTTTTTTTTTGCAAATCACTAAGTACTTACAGTCAACGCCTGAAATGGAATTTTTAATGATTCTCACTCCCTCGTAATGTGTGGTTGAAATAACACAATTTACACCGGGTCTTTTTTTCTCTCTCCGGGAATTTAATCCGGGTTGAAATTCCCTCCAGCAAGGTTGACGAAAAAATAATTCGCAAAATTCCTAAATATCCGGGATTCGAAATTACACCTTTGCAGGTGTCTGTTCAAATTTACCTGAGGTAACCTGGAATATGTTACGTGGTTTTGAGTTTACTGGATGTTCGATGCTCTGAAAATTACATGAGCAGGAGTTGGTTTGCGTCACTCATTTTGCTCATTTGCGAGTTAATCCGCGATGATGCAAGGATTAGCATAGAGTTGGTATTAACTAGAGGTTGTTTTTTTTTGTCTTGGTAAATGAAAACACAACCTGTAAAATGTTTGGTATTGATATGTATCAACGGTTGTTGTGGTGAAAAGTTGGGTTAACTGTTATGTATTTACTCAGTCAGATTAGGACAAACATGCGATTTATTAATTATTAATTATTAACTAATTATATTAATAAAGGTAAAGTATGATCATCCTGACACTTCCGATATATTTTTGACCTTTAGCCTGCTCATACTTCGCTTTTATTTTGACCTTTGACCTCACTAGTACTTTACATATTCTTCATCTATAAAATTTGACCTGACCTTAATTGACCTGCGGTTTTTACTAACGACGTTTCCTCTCCCTTCCCTTGTAATCAGGCATTGCTGACATAATTTTTTTTACAATATTGCTTACATTTTCCTTTCCTCACGACCTTTGACCCGACATTATTTGACATGGTCCTTTTCCTTTTGACATTTGACCTGATCTTATAATAATTTTAATTTGTTGACCTATTTTTCTTGCTTTCTAACCTTATCTGACAATCTACTTGTAATATTTTTCATATTATTTTTGAACTGCTTGACATGCTGATTTTCCTTCTGACCTAGTTTGACCTGTTAAGAATTTTTGACCTTTGACCACATGTTTTCCTGCCTTTTTGATCTGACCTCTGTCACGCCTATTTTTCTTCTGATCTTGCTTGACCTGTAATTGTTGCCATTTGACCCAATCTTCTTATAGTATTGACTTGTTGACCTTTTCCTTTTCTTGTGGCCTCGTTTGACCTGCTAACAATAATAATTTTGACCTTTGACTGTGGTGATTTTCGTTCTGACCTAGTTTGACGTGGTAACGATTTAAAAAATATTTGACCTAATGTTTTCCTGTCTTTGACCTCACATTACCTGTCCCGCTGATTTTCATTCTGACCTATAGTTTGACCTACAATGTTCGACACTTGACCTGATCTTATAATTGACATTGTGAACCTTTTTCTTTCTTCCTGGCCTCGTTACACCTGTTAACAATTTTTTACCTTCGACCAAACGTTTTGATTTCCTCTTGACATGACCTTATCTGAGTTCATCCTTCTCCTGACCTAGGTTGGGCCTAAAATCTTCACTTTGACGGAACTTTTCCCGCCTTCTTCATCTGACCTTATATTTCACACTAATTTTCCTTCTGACCTATACTTTGACCTGTTAACAATTTTTGACCTTCGACATGGACTTATCTGACATCATTTTTCTCCTGACCTTGGTTGACCTAAAATTTGTCACATTGACTGAACTTTTTCCTGCCTTCTTGATCTAACCGTTCCCACTAATTTTCTTTCTGACCTACTTTGACCTGTTAACAAATGCTGACCTTTGACCAACCCTTGTCCTTTTCACCTGGCCTTATCTGACTTGATTTTTTCTGACCTGGTTTGACCTACAATTTTGACCTTTGACCAACCCTTGTCCTTTTCACCTGGCCTTATCTGACTTGATTTTTCTTCTGACCTACTGTAGTTTGACCTACAATTTTTCACCTTTGACCCGATTTCTCATAATTTACAGGCCCTACCTCCACTCCTTGTCACCACCACTTCAGACCTGCCCACCTTGTAAACCACCTTCTGACCATCAGATTTGGCCCAAATTTCCTCCAAAAAATATCTGGACCATAACTCATCCTCTCACCACTTCCTACCCACCCTACCTCCCACCCCAAAGAGATTTTCGTCTGCTCTAGCGACCAATATTGATCGCAACCGTCCAGCCCCCAGGAACATTCCTCCAACAATTTGCATGTGGTAAGCAATTTGCTAGCAAGTGGGCAGAGCCAAGCTTCCTCGTCAGCAAACAAAAGACTTGGGAAGGTGGATAGGAAAAGTGGGGAGAGGCGGGGAGAGAAACACCAGTATGGAAATTATGTTCACCTCAGTTATTTTTCAACTAAAAAAAAACTCCAAAAAAGCAGGACCGGCTGAGAGTGAAAGCATTTCGTAAATGCGTAATAACTCTGCTGATGCAAACCGCAAAATTGTAAGCGCACAAAGTGTGCAAATTTAATCAAATGTAGGCTACCTGCAATGCAAAACCGCTGGGCAACATGGCACGCCAGATGGTCATACACAGCTGCACATACCCGCTAGGAGGAAAAAAACACACACACACAACAAAGTACACAACGGTGCGTAGATGTCTATAATGTAGGTTGTAATTTAGCAGGGTGCTTTGTGATGCAATGGAGCGTGTGTTACAAGGGAGATGAAATGGACTCCTTTTTGCTACAATGGACTCGGAGGGGTTAAAGTGGATCATCCCATTCCGCCACGTTTAGCCAATGTGCAGGATTGCGCATGCGCACTGACCGATGCATCTATGGCGGATGTACATCAATGTCGTCATTCCTTGATATCCTGAATCATCGATATCTTGATATTTTTAATAAGTACATCGGTATCTGGATACCTGAATCGATATCTTGATATTTGGGGATGTCGATATCTTGATATTTGGGGATGTCGATATCTTGATATTTGGACAAATCGACATTTAGATATCTGGACAAATCAACATCTTCATGTATGGACAAATCGACATTTAGATATCTGGACAAATCGACATCTTCATATCTGGACAAATCGACATCTTCATATCTGGACAAATCGATATCTTGACATCTGGACAAATCGATATCTTGACAACTGGACAAATCGACATCTTCATATATGGACAAATCGATACCTTGATATCTGGGCAAATCGATATCTTCATATCTGGACTAATCGACATCTTGATATCTGCCCTAATCGATATCCTGCTAACTTGAAATATCAATATCCTGATATTTAGATTTTGACAAGTAGATATCTTAATATCCTTACACGGGCAATTCCACGTGAACGTGACCACCTTTTGCACGAAAAAATTTGCCCGTCGATGAGTGTGAGATATGTTTTAGTCCAGGTCAAGTTATGACCTTTCCCATAAGGATTTGGTCCTCCGATGCGTGGTTGCCCATCTACAGGGGCTAATTGCACTTGGATCACAGTTAGAGGCGCCCCCCTATTACATTTACATGACAACGTAAATGCATAATGTAATACATGTTTCATGTGTGAAATTGTCTCCTCTTTCCGATAAAAATAGTCACTTTCCGATAGCTGTGCAAATTCATGTCACAAAGCGAGATTTTTGCAAACAAATGACATTTTCAAAAAAGAGCCAAAATCAAATGGCATTACATTAATATCAAAATACACCTCACAGTGTCCTCTATCAGTGGTACAAACGAAATTTTGGAATATGAAATGGTTCCGTAGCTATAGGTACTGATGTGGAGAGGTGCAGGAGTGCAATTCCATTATAGTCTACAGGGTGCGGAAATTTAATCTACCTTCGCTTTGGGAAATGATGGAGGGGTTCCAGGCGATCATTTATAGTATATGCAACATGGGTCTCGGACGCATAATGACCGAGATAATGTGCTTTACACACAATGTATAAAATATCCTGGCACGTATGCGTCCCTCCACGCGACCTTACCTTTGTAATTTAAATTTAAGGTTTTACTAGGTAATTAATTTAAATTGACTATCCTGGTAGGAGTAGCAGGGAATGGCCTAGGCAATGGAAGTGCCGTAAGCAGTATCCGAAACGTATAATATGGGATAATGCACTTTTTTTCATGATAATTATCTCGGTAACTATGATTCGGAGACCCACGATTCACATATTTAAAATGATCGTTTGGAAGCCCCCTACCATCTCCCAAAGCGAAGGCAGATTAAATTTTCCGCACCCTGTATGGTACAAGATTAGTCTCAACAGTGAATGTTCATTTGGACTCTGACTAGGAACGAATAGACAATAGAGGAATTAACACACAAATAAAAAGTAGGCTATATGTTTTTTTTATTCTAATTAATCCGTCATATTTTAACACTTGACACTTGTGAAAATTGAAACTTTGTTGAACATTACCAAGGAATTTTCATTTATTCTTACTATTCTATGGTAAATACGATTTCGTACTTCACAGTTTGTGAAAGAAGAGAATTTTTTTTACAATCAACTCCTTCTTCTCATAGTTGGGAATAAAACAATGGAATTGTAATGCTCCAGGGATTGTCCTCGCCATAGAAAATCTTTTGCGCAGTTCATCTTTTATTCTCTGGTGATCCACTGATGAGTAAAAAAGAATATCTGTTTCCTCCACTAGCGCAGCGCTCCACGTCAGTACCTATAGCTCCGTAACCATTTCGTATTCCAAAATTTCGTTTGTACCACTGATAGAGGACACTGTGAGGTGTATTTTGATATCAATGTAATGCCATTTGACTTTGGCTCTTTTTTGAAAATGTCATTTGTTTGCAAAAATCTCGCTTTGTGGCATGAATTTGCACAGCTATCGGAAAGTGACTATTTTTATCGGAAAGAGGAGACAATTTCACACATGAAACATGTATTACATCATGCATTTATGTTGTCATGTAAATGTAATAGGGGGCGCCTCTAACTGTGATCCAAGTGCAATTAGCCCCTGTAGATGGGCAACCACGCATCGGCGGACCAAATCCTTGTGGGAAAGGTCATAACTTGACCTGGACTAAAACATATCTCACACTCATCGACGGGCAAATTTTTTCGTGCAAAAGGTGGTCACGTTTACGTGGAATTGCCCACACATCTATATTCCAAGGTCGAATTTTAATTTTCCCCCCCTGATATCTTACCACATTGATGTCTCAATATATCTTAATACATTGATATCTGTATAAATCGATATCTTGATAACTTGAACATCCTGAAAATTCGACACGTCCATATCTTAATTCTTGCATCATCGGTATACTGACATTATGACACATTTTTTTAAATATATACCCCGTGCTAGAGCCATAGGCTCTCTTAGGGGAGCCGATTACCACTATCATGCAGGGACAGGGTAGGGATAGGAAGGGGGGACACTGGTGCATGTGCAATGTCATCAAGTTGGGGGTCGTGTGCAGTCCCTCAGGGGGACCGTTGGCCAAGATGACCCCCTAGATGCGAGTCAGAAATTCCCCCACTGACCAGCACCTCCTCCAGGGAGGAAGTAAGCGGCTATGGCCTATTTTACGGTACGATCCCGGAAATATTCCTGGGGCGACCTTGGAAAACCACAGAAGACCAAGGTCAGGATCGCCGGCCTCCGGGATTCGAACCCAGGACCTTCCGATTAGCAGTCGGTCACCATATCCACTCCACCACTATTGCTTTGGTTGACACATATAGTTCACTTAATTCTTTACATATCGATAACTTGAAATTTTTGACACGTGGAGTTGGATATATTCACGCTTGATACATCAACATCCTGATATCATATACCATAACCCCAACCCTTACCCCATTTCCTAGTATTCCTTGCATCAGAGAACGAAGTAAAAAAAAAATAACAGAAAACTGATGGTGGTGTGCCTCCCCCTATAACGACTTTAAAAGTTGTATCACAGGGTAAAATAACTTAAATTTAAAAAATTTAAAAAATAACATATACCGTATCGTGATATCTTGGCACATCGATATTTTGATATTATGACTCAGCAATATCGTGATGTCACGGAATATCGATATCTCGATATCTGGGCACATTTATATTAGATCTTGGTGCTGATCACATCTCTATCTTTATTTCTTTACATAATAATTATTTAAATATTTTAACGATCAGATATCTCGATGTATAAGTTATTTAAAATTTTCATGTCTTGATATCCCAATATTTCAGTCCATCATTCTCTCAATTTGTTGACCTCTTCACTGTACCCGAATAAGCCCATCGATACCTGACCAAATGCATATATGAAGTGATGCCAAATCAACCAGATAGTTTGGCCAGTACCGGTCCTAAACATGCATCCCCTGGAGTCAAAACCTTCCCAAATGAACAAGGCCCGCAAACCAGCTCAAAGGCAGCCGCCCTTTTACAAAAAAAACAACAACAACCAGAGACCCTGTAGGTCGATGAAGAAAACAAAAATCGATGGTCGGAATGTAGTTGGTCGGACCATAACGTCACATTTGGTATGACAGCATCCATTGAGATTCACGAGCAGATAGATGGCACCCCCCTCGCTTTTTAGACGATCAACTCTGGCCATTACTTGGCCGCACAGCAGCCATTGGGCCGCTTCGCCAGATAAACACCGCCAACAATTCTTTCTCCCCCTCCCTACTCCCACCCACCCATACGGTTCATGCCTCCCCGCCTTGCCCCACCGAAAAACCGCAGATGAGAAGGGAAATTGAATTTGGGGGAACGGGAGGTCCTAAGCCTCAAAAACCGACAAAAACTAACAAGCATATGCACAAAAGGGCTTCAATCAACGCTCCGCAACAATGGAGTCAGCTTTTGGACAAAGAATTTTCAGCGATTAATTGTGGTTAATTCTTAAATGGGTTCTGCTCCTTAACAGTTATTCAGATACAAAATTTCATCCAAGTCGGTAGATAGAATTTTCGTTCAATTTTTTTGTCCGAAAGTATTCGTCCAAGGATATCCGGTCCAATAAAATTCTCGTCCAACGATATCTGGTCCGATTAATTTTGTCCAAAAATATCTGGGACAAACAAAATTTGTCGCATGATATCTGGTTCAATAAAATGATTATGTTGTGAAAGGATATCTGGCCCAATGATATCTGGTGCAATGAACGTCCAACAATATCTGGTCCAATTAATTTTGTCATAAAATATCAGGGACAAACAAATTTGTCGCATGATATCTGTTTCAATAACATTTTGTGCAAGGATTGTCCAATGAACGTTCAACGATATCTGGTCCAATAAAATACTCGTCCAATAAATACCAGTAGCAATTAATTTCGTCCAAAAATATCTGGACCAAAATATTTCTCCGAATGATCTCTGGTTTAGCAAAATTTCGTTCAAGGATATATCTGGTGCAATGAACGTCCAACGATATCTGGTTGAATAACATTTTTCGTTCAAACATCAGTTCCAATTAAAATTTCGTCCAAAGATATCTGGGTCAAAAAATTTAGGGGAAATTCTTAGAGGGCTTTGTTCCCTTGTCCAGATGATAGAAATTTTATCAAAATTGTTCGATAGAATTTTCGTCCAACAAATTCGTCCAATAAGATCTGAGCCAACGAAATTCCGCTCTAGGATATCAGGTCCAATCAATGTCCAAAGATATCTACTACAATGATATTTTCGTCCAATTTATGTCCAGACATATTGCGTCCACTAAATTTGTGCTCAATTTTCGTCCAATAATATGTCGTCTAAAGATATCAGCTCCAATATCCAGAAGTGACAAAATTGATCCAAATTGTTCGATAAATTTTTCGTCCAACTAATTCGTCCGAAGATATCAGGGCAAACGAAATTCCATCCTAGGACATCGGGTCCAATGAATGTGGAAAGATATCTGCAACAATGAAATTTTCGTCCAATTTTCGTGGAAACATTTTCGTCGAATGATATCTACTCCAACGAAATTTGTCCAATTTTCCTGGAAACATTTTCGCCCAATGATATCTTTTCCAACGAAATTTGTCCAATTTTCCTGGAATCATTTTCGTCGGAAGATATCTACTCCAACGAAACTTGTCCAATTTTCCTGGAAACATTTTCGTCCAAAGATATCCAACGAAATTTGTCCAATTTTCGTGGAAACATTTTCGCCCAAAGATATCTATTCCAACGAAATTTGTCCAATTTTCATGGAAACATTTTCGTCCAAATATATCGTTTCCAACGAAATTTGTCCAATTTTCCTGGAAACATTTTCGCCCAAAGATATCTTTTCCAACGAAATTTGTCCAATTTTCGTGGAAACATTTTCGCCCAAAGATATCTACTCCAACAAAATTTGTCAAATTTTCGTCCAAAAAATTCCCTCTAAATATTAAATGAAATTTTCGCCCAGTTTTCGTCCAAATTATTCCCGTTTGTTACCATCACAAACAGACCACCATTTTGAAACATCAGCAATCCTCCAAGCAAGCCCAATTTGGCTGACAAAAGAAGCGAAACTAACTCCATTTCTTTTCCTTATTCCCTCTCAAAAATTTTTTTTTCGAGCCGCCATGTTTGATTGAGACTCACTCCCTGGCAACAAAGGGAAGTCGCCTAACTCGATAATTATTATCCGTCCATGCTCGTCTCATGCCCGGAAAATCAGATTTTCAACTGGATAGAGAGTAAGGGAAACTCTTCTCCCTCAGCCTCCCTAATGGAGCTTAATTTTCTCAAATCACGAAGAAAAGTTTTATGAGAGAGAGAGAGAGAGAGATGAGACAAACTTTACATCGCACCAGCTTAATTGTCCCTAGAATTCCTGGATTTTGTACCCACCAAATTTTTCCTCCCTCCCCTCCCCTTCCCCAAGTGGGGGTAACACTATACACTATATTGTTACGAAGGAATTTCTGGATGGGAATGTTTCATATAAGGAGGGTTGTCTGGCTGCGGCGATTATTGGATACGGTGCTAGAATTTCATTGGTCAGCATGAGGGGGGGGGGGGTGTCTGGATATTAATAAACTGTATTCTTGGAAGGGTTGGAATTACGTTGTTATATTAGGATGATGAGGGGAATGGTTATTATAAATTAATATATAACAAACATGGCCGGAATTGTTGAGCAGAATAGTTTGAAGTTAATTTGAGGGAATGGTCACCATATATCTTAGCTCTTATATAGATCCTGTTTTTCCTATTCCCATGACTATGTCCAACCAAAATTGCCTTAGGGGTTGGAACTCTCCTGTAAAGGCTAAGCGATACTGCATTACCCATAAACGTTAATAATGGAACTTGGTTTGTGGTATGGTACTGTACAGTACACACGTACTAACAATATGTGCCTGTAGGCCCCCTGCACTATCCAATATCACGGCGAAAGTGGCTGTTACCACCGTACGCCCTAGGGCATAGAAACAATATAGATACGTGTTCGTGGGGAAGGGAAAAAATTGTAAGTTATATTCAGTTACATGCCAGCTACATGTAAGAGTTACTTTCACTGGATTATTGGTTTTTATTTATAAAAAGCTAGATTAAAAATGATTTTCTCCAAGATACTCTCGAGATACATTCTTGATGTATCGATATGTCTATACATTTTGAAACAGATATATCAATATTGCCTTTCGTGATATATAGATATATCGATATTCGCTTTTTTGGTGTATCGATATCCCTTTTGTAACATATAGATTTATTGATATACCTTTGTAGCATATAGATGTATCGATATCCCTTTTGTAACATATAGATTTATCGATAAACCTTTGTAGCATATAGATGTATCGATATCTTCAATATCCGCTGGCAACCCCATGTCTGTTTGGGAAACGCTATGATGATGATGATGATGATGATGATGATGATGATGATGATGATGATGATGATGATGATGATGATATCCCTTTTTTGGCATATACCTTGTAGATGTATCGATATTCCCTTTCGTGATATACAGATATTGATATTACCTTTAGCGATGTATCGATATGCCTTCGTGACATTCAGGGTGTTCAAAATTCGTCGGTGTTTTTTATAACTGATATTTCCCAATAGTTAATTTTTGTAGCTTGGGTCTAATATAGCAGTTGGTATAATTATAATCAGGCACCTGGTGAGAGGTACAACAAGCTACAAAAAAAACAACTATTGGGCGATATCAGTTCTCAAAAGTGACCCACGAATTTGGACCACCATGTATTGATATGCCTTTCGTGATATACCGATATTCTTGGGTGACTTCATATTACTAAATCCTCTCTGTTTGTTTTCTCTCTTTCTAGGCGAGCATCCGGCTGCCAGCATAGGCGAGCACACAAGTGGCGCCCAGCGTGGGATAAAAGCCAAGGTCTGGACTAGTTTCCTAACCCCGCTGGTACTGCCCCTGGTGGCGACAACGTGGTTCTTCACCGTCCGAAGATGATATGGTCGTATCGCAGACCTACCAAACTAATAATTCAACATAAGGATGGCGCCTCTAAAAGTGGATCCAAACTTTTTAAAAACCCGGTGCTTCAACGTCCTTTGACCCCCTAGTTTTTTTCTCCAGAAAAGACAGGGTGAAAAATAAAAACCAATTTTAAAACCTGACCGATTCTGGTACAATTTTCACCATTACATCGGTACCAATTTTTCGACGCTTTACAGTTCCTTTTACGTCACTATTATTTCAAGGTTGTGGACCACGTGTGATAACAGCGAGTGAGGAACAACAATGTGGACTGGTATAAATAAATTGAGAAGTTGACAAAATTATTTATGTAGAAAATTCAGTGTTATGTGCAAGTACAACTAAATGAGAAAAAAAACAGTGTTGTAGTGCGAGATAGATTTGTTTAACTGTGGCAAGAAGTTATTTTGCAATCTTCGGAAGTGTGTGGACCGTTATAAAGACAACAGTGCATTATGATCGAATGAGAGTGGACTAGTGACCATTGTAGGAAAAAAAAACATCCTCCCCAAAAAAAAATCCCTATCCCTCCTCCCTTCCCCCCAAAAAATTTTTATATAAAAAATGATGTACCGAGAGAAAAAAAAATGTAGTTTCAGTGATTCGTCGTTAGATTTTCGGTGCAATTTTTCTCTACAGAACTAAATGGGAAAGAACCAAAAAAAAAGTCGAAAAACTTTCTCAAATTTCCTTCCCCCCCACCTAAAAATCCTGTAGAGAGCAGTTTTTATTTATAAGTGAAAAAAAGCTCATTAAAAAAATTTGTAGATTTAATTGTACGCCATTCAGATATACCTAACGTTTCCTTCAACCCCCCAACAATTACCCAACCCTATCTACCCTAAAGCGGCAATAAATGTTTCATATCTGTGTAGCCGACAGATGGAAATGTTATGTGAATCTCGATGGCCTTAGAATCTTTTGTTTTACGGTATTTCCCCCCTTGAAAAATGAACCTTTCCACCAACTTCTCCAGACAATTCGTACATAACCATTCCAATCCCCCAAACAGCGCTGTTACGTTCGATTCTTATGGAAGGGTATTTTTGTAATAAAAATAATATCAACGATACACTTGTTTTTTTCTGAACTTACCTGAAACTTATTAATTCTTTTTGAAAATATTCGTATTTCCAACCGGCCAGAAGATAAGGGCCCGAACCGCGCAGCCGCTGGGTCTAGACCAGGTCTTAGAATACTAAGGTCTGGACACTCCCTCTTATCGCCTGCCGTCTCATGGCGCTCTCAGGTGAGCAACTCATGCAAAGCGCCCCGTTTTGCATGAGTTGCTCACCTGAGAGCGCCATGAGACCTTTCACGGAGACCTACCGGACTACGCTGAACTTTATAGGTACAAAAAGGAAGAGCCATGTTGGGCCCGCATGTAGCGGCTTCTCTTCTACCTTAATTCAGCCTAGTCCGGTAGGGTCGCCACATAATAGCGCAATCTATGGCGCTCTCAAGTGAGCACCACATGCAAAACGCCCCGGCAAGCGATAAGAGGGAGTGTCCAGACCTTAGTATTCTAAGACCATGGTCTAGACCCAGCGGCTTGCCCAGCGGCTGCGCGGCTGTGGGCTGGAGCCAAAATGGCCTCCTTTCCTCTGATTTTCTGACACGCTGTATATGCAGTCGTGTTCAAAAGGACTATTGAAATCAATCTCGAGGCTTCCTGAAGCTCCTTTGTGTGCAGAAAGCAGAGAGAGAGAACTATTGCGCTTCACCCCTGGAATGTATGAAAAGCAAGAGGAGTTTGAGTTGAAGGTATGGAGCACAGAGGAAGTCTAAGGGTGGAGTTGTCCCAACTGCCACCTTTAATAGTGTAGTAGGTTCTGTACTTAATTACCCAGGTCGTTATTAAAATTTATTAAGGGCGGAGGGAAAACCTTGAGGGGCTTTCAACGATTTGCCTGATTAATGTGGATTTTAAGACGCATCCTCTTCATCATTCATTACGAGAGTTTATTAAATTCCGACTGAGGTTGGTGGAGAACCAGTTTAAGGGTCGGGATGGGCTAGAATAAGGTGCATACTTGTCACCAAGCGCAATATGTAATACAACAATGTGCAAATTTTTGATTTGGCAAGTTGGTAGTGTTGTACGGTAGAACATAGGTCATTTTGGTGTTTCTCTGTTTTTTTTCAATCCGATTAAATGAATGCTTACTCCAGAGATTAACACTATAGAAGTCAGTCAACTTGCATCATGGACACTTGTCACAATAATCAACCAGTATGATTCACAACACATCCTCCAATCACAGAATCCTCTTTTCAATAATGGAAGGAAAATGAGCATTTTACAAATGAAATTTTCCACATTGTTGGTCTGAAAAATCTGCGGGTCTCGTATCTGCCAAACCTAATTTCGACCCCCTCTGGTTGAGACAAAGACAAAGTGGATGGACGTCCTAAGAAAGTGTCAAAAAAACTGGAGGATAAGAAAATGGCGGATTTTCTTACCCCAAAGACTACTCTTATGGAAGCTTTTAGGCCAATATTTACCTCCGAGTAAACATGAATTTTGGAGAACGTATGGGGTAAGTCTGGCTGGGAAAAGCTGGCCCTGACTCAAATTGGATTCGCG
Source organism: Catajapyx aquilonaris (assembly GCA_000934665.2). Lineage (NCBI taxonomy): Eukaryota > Metazoa > Arthropoda > Diplura > Dicellurata > Japygidae > Catajapyx > Catajapyx aquilonaris. The sequence goes on from JYFJ02006799.1 coordinate 16,229, forward strand.
GGGGTGTTTACAACGCACTAGCTCATGCCCCTTGGGTTATGCACCGAGTTACGCGACAGGAACCCCAGGCCCATACTTACAGGAGGGGATTTGTGGATTTGTCGGATGAAAGGACCCCAAGGCTCTAGGATAGCTTCCTGGATCATTTCTAAAGGATTTTGATAACAATCTGGGCCTGAAGGACATTCTCGCAATTATTGTACTCTAGGTGTACTGTATTTACTCTTATATGGCAAGATTTAACTGGTCGTTTCAGATTGAATAGTCCTATGGTTTGAAAATTAACGTATAGTCTATTAGTAATTTGTGATAATTATAAAGTGTTATTTTTCCATTGAAAATATAATTTTTCATTGGTATATTAGTTTTCATTGATTTATTCGTTTTCATTTGAATTGTTAATATTCACTGAAAATAGTCTTCATTGAAAGCACCTTTCCATTGAAAATATTAGTTTTTAGTGGAAATATAATATTATCCATTGAAAAATTCCTTTCATTGAAAATATATTTTCATTGAAAATATATTTTCGTTTTCATTTTAAATTGAACATATATTTTCATTTTCATTTTTAAATTGAAAATATATATTTTCATTTTCATTTTTGAATTGTAAATATATATTTTCATTTCAATTTTAAATTCAAAATATATTTTCATTTTCATATTTTTCATAGAAAATTTCTTTATTCAAGCTCATTTTTATTGAAATTCTTATATCATATCAAGTGTTTATTTTTCATCAGATGTTATGCGTGTTGCATTTTCTTATTTATTACCAGCTGGGAGGGATTGCATTTGCATTATTTAACTTTACCCTAATTAAAAATTAAAAATTACGTGGGTATATCTCAGAATTGTTTATAGTTTTAGCATTTTAGTTCGAGTTTAAATTTATTCATTCTCATTTTAATTACATGCCATTTTTATTTATAAATTTGATTCATAGCTTACTACGAGAGTACGAGTAATTTATGATTATTTCTTGTGGTATCTTACGCTTAATTTAAATTTGACGCTGAATTTAATTTTAGGAAAATTCCTCATTTTGAAGCAATTTTTAATAAATGCAACGTTTGTGTACATTTTACTAACCAACTACACATGCAACCATACCCACACTTGAACATGTCCTTTCCCCAGCCCACTCGTATACGAACGTGACAAAATGTCAAATCGAAATTGTCACATTTGCCTCTCCTAAAACAATCTCTTGTTTGTCTCCATACGTGTCAAACGTACCTCTGGACATTTTTTTAAAAATCCGCTTCACCAAAAGCAATAGTTCCCCCCCCCCCCAAAAAAAAACCCCATCCACAATAGCAGTAAGTGCGTGTACAATTTTCTGGTCACATGCCGACTGCACTCTGTGAACCCCTGGTTCTATTCAGAGTCTATGGAGCCTAGAATATTGTAATCCCCACGCGCTGGCACGCAGGAACTCACTTCAGAGGTCCAAGCTCTGAAAAAAACTTTTAATTAGCATACCCCCAACCATGCAATGAAAAGCGGTCCGATTATATGCCCCCTTCTCTTCATACAACCCTATGGAACTAACCGGGTTGCAAAAATGTCCAAATTTTTTTTCTGGTAAAAAACTGGGCTTAACTGACAGTGACGTCTGCATTGCGGGAAAATGGAGGTGAAAAAAATGAAACTGGTTGTAAAATATAGGTAGGTTAATTATATGATCTATGCACGCAGTCTTCAAGTGTGATGCATGAATAGGCATAAACAATGGTGTGAAAACTACTTATTAAGGCTTGTAACTCACAAAAATCCTGAAAATATTGCTCC
>JYFJ02006800.1:0-18029 GCA_000934665.2 Catajapyx aquilonaris
GTGTGTGTGTGTGTGTGTGTGTATGTATGTATTGATACCTTTTTTGCGTTTTCAGTTAGACAGTGTCCTTCACGAAAATTCTCCGGATCATATTTTTCTAATTCCTGAAATGTTACTCAACACCTCGGTGGGTAATTAATTGATTTTGGCGGGTTTGTGTGACTTATTTTATTTATTTATTTTTTAAATCGAATAATATGTTGAGAAAGGTTCAACTGAAATTTACGAAAAAAAATAATATTTTCCTTGATATTAAAATTAAATATTTTATAACAAAAAAATTGCACCTGGGGTCTTGAAATACCCCAGGTCACCAGTTAAGGGTTAAAGGTTCACTTCATTTTGTCAATTTACAGAGTTGGAGGCATATGGTTCGGTGGTGTCTGCCCTGAGAGCCCAGGGAGACCTGACAAAAGATAAGAAGCAGCTTCTGCAAGATCTTGGAGCCCAGCTCAACATATCTATGGAGAGGCATCGGGCTGAAATCCGTCGGGCTGTCAATGATGAGCAACTGACAACAATTGCAGATCAGTAAGATCACTCATTTTAAAGTGGACATTCTCAGCAAGGATGGTCAATTAATCCTAAAACCATACATCTTTAGCATGAGCGGATCGAGTTCATCCTCAACTTGGGCAATTGAAGGTCGTCGCTTGATCCCCTTGATGGCTCGCCTGGTACCGCAAACGACTTTTACTGCCCTGGCCAACAATGTTGCCAGCATGACGACTCTAGCTGAGAATCCACAGATTCCAGCTTATTCTCATTCAAAAATACAGAAAGCAGGTGGTGGGGTTGGAGATGGGCTACAGGCGGATGAAGATATGGAGACCACCCCTTCTGTACCTGAAGAGACGTCTCCAGCAAGAAGCATCCATAAGAACTGTAAGGACTCAAAAGAGAAGCCACAGAAGAGACCATCAGGGTCGCCCCAACCTTCCCCTCCTCCTCCAGCCAAGATGGCTGCCCCTCCTCCACCTACTCCACCCATCACTACTGCTGCCCCGGTGCCAGCTCCTGTGCCTACACAAACGCCAAACACAGCAACAACAATGCCTACATTACCAGCAGCAGTATCACCATCACCTGCCCCCCGAGTGGTGACATTGCCTGGGGGAGCCAGTGCCATGAAGATAACACTGGCCCCAACCACAGTTACTACCACTATTGCCCAGACAACTACTTCTACTACAAATACTACCACAACATCCAGTGCTACTCATAAGGTGTGTGGTCCTACATTTGATGTTGGTAAGCAACACATTCTTGCTGTGTTTTCAATCTTAATGTCCATTGCAGGTCATAATAGTGTCAAGTACCAGCAATCCAGGCCAGTCCTCCCATCAGGTTCCGAGATCTGTCCCAGTGGTAAAAACAGTGTCTGCAACTGCCCCAACAGTAGTCCCAACTCGTGTAGGCAACACAAACTTGGTGGTTAGCAGACAGGTCTATGGAAACACCTCCAAGGCAAACGGTGTTTTTGTGTCTGCCAACACTTCAAGTATGACATCAACTGCAGTGTCTATCGGAGGTGTACCAACCGCAGCGTATATAACATCACAGAGTGGCAGCCGCAATGCTATGACTAAGATACGGCCAAAAGCTCCAATTCTGACAGGTGTGAAACCCGTGATCCAACCGAGAAGAGGGTCTCTAGTGATCCCAACACAGACATTCCCAGTTTCACTCCCTTCTCCAAAATCTGTTCAGATTCGTCACGAGGGTGCCCTGAAAATCATATCACAGACGGTACCTATATCATCTGTGAATAGTGCAGCCAAAATTTTGCCGAAGCCACCCGTATATGTTGTGACAACCACGCCCAGCAGTGGTGTAACAGTTGTTACCCGCACTGGATCAGCACCTTCTGGGCCACGTCTGATCACTGTGAGCTCTAGTGCCAACCTCCGCCTGTCCACAGGGGGTGGCAGCACAGTTAGGCCGGTCCTACCAGGAGCAAAACCAGTGCAGACGATGCACATAACATCACAGGGATCCGGACTAAAATCAGTTGGTAAATCTAATGTTATTGTGGTTCAGAAGGGAACTGGTTTGCCCAGAGGGGTGGTGATAGGACCTGGCGCCAAGGCAATGATGAGCAGAGTTGGGAAGAGCGGTGCCACTGCAGTCACTACCACCACCGTAGTGCAAGGGAGGCAGGTGGTCAGGCTGCCTCTGGGCCAGGTGCCAATGCAAAGTGGGCAAGCGCTTAATCTTCCAGTTTCAGCAGGAGAGGTATTGCATTGATCATTTTGTTGCATGTCCAACAAGTAAAAAATGTGCTTCTTATGTGCACCTTCACACCACTGCATTGTTGAAGGTTGCACTGCTTAAAATATCATATGCCTTGGAGATAATTTCTGAGCAGATTGCTCAGTAGTTCTACATATACAGGCGGCCCCTGACAGCATGCTCTACTCAAACAGGTAGGAATTGACCCTGGAGTTGTGGAGACCAAGAGGGACGTGAAAAAGATTCAGCAGCAGGTGACGAGGAAAACCGAGGAGGAGAAAAGCAAACGGAAGGAGCAGCCGGAGGAGGACCAGGTTTCCGATGATGAGGTGGAGGTGGTGGGTCATCTTGACCCAGAGACAGGGATTTTGACCTTCCCATCACCACCTGGTAAGACTGCTGGTCAGGATCATTACACACCTTTAATTTAATTATGACTAAATTGTTTGTGCCCCGTTTTTAGTGTATTTTCGCATATAAGATGCAGGGCAATATTTTGAGCAACTTTTTAGGGGGGAAAAGTGCGTCTTATATGCCGTCAAATACGGTAATTGCTTTCCGTAGATAAGGAGCAAGAGTTGTACACTATGTGTATGTCTTTCAGCATCTAAGAAGTCATCTGAATCTAAAATGGATATCTTCAGTACTCCCTTGGCATCTGCACAAAGCCATCTTGTGACCCATACCAGTACTCAGAGAACAATGGGGCAGGTAATAGTTGCAACTTCCATTTTTGTTACTTTTTAAGAATGATTAACCTCTGCATTTTTCAGATGCAAAAGAAGACGATGGAGAGGCAATTGAAGTAGAAACCGTAACACTAACCACAACAGAGGTATGTTCATGTGGACAGGTTCTTTTAAAGTGACTGATGGAAATTTTTGCTTCTCAGGTGATGGATGAGGAATGATCTTCAGAAGTGGAGTCAACTGCAGAATCAACCTGATTTTAACTTTTGTTATTAGAGATTTATAATTACAAATAGCATCGTCTGACCAGAAGACAAGCAACAAATCATGTGCTAATTTTATTTACCGGCGATTATTAAAATATTATTTACCTGAGGTGTAGATTGCTTCCAGCGAGGATGCAATGTAGTAATGACTAGTTCAACTAAAGTTTGCAATAAGTTGTAGGGAAGGGGGGGACTGTCAAAATAAGGACGCAATGAAACAACATTGGCAGGTTTATTAGATTGCACAGTAACATGTTGTCCTTGATTGTAAAGGTGACATTGCATTTTTTGTGCAGAGAAGTAGTAACTGATACATCACAATCTTGCTTGTGTTTACAATGAAACCAATTGAAATGCTCTGTAACATCCAAATACGCTGTAGAATTTTTGCGGTGCATGTTGTGAATTTGGAGAAAGAACAAAGTATGTGTTTAAATTTACATAAGAATTCACAGCTTAACTGTCAGAGGAAGAACGAGGGGCATGACATCTGACCCAATGTCTTTAAAACATAATGTCACTGACACTAAAAATAAAAGTCCCTGATAATTTCCAGTACAATTTCCAGGTAATTTTCAGCAATTCCCCCTCCAACTCTTTTTACAGACTGTACAACGGGGTAAAATGTACACACGTAAGAAAAATAACAATTATCATAGTGCTATACATAGAGAACTATTGTGTTCACATGAACTGCGGCAAATACAGAAGATGAGGACCGAAAGGCCTGTCATAAATACGTATCACCCTGGAACCGTGCCAGGGGGACTTTTCGGACCCCAAAAGAATTAAAATGCATTAAAATTACAATTACAACGAACTGTTTGCCATTTAAAAAAATGTATAACAGGAAGTTCATGTTTATTTTGAATTAGCGATCATTTTAGGCATTGTTCAAAGAATTATTGTATATAGTCAATACCTTGAAAAGTATTGTATAAAAATTAATAAAAATTAAAATAGGGCTTGGGGTCCTAAAAGACCCCACGGCATCTGTCAAAGGAGAAGAGAAGAAGAAGAAGAAGAAGAAGAAGAAGAAGAAGAAGAAGAAGAAGAAAGAAAGAAGAAGAAGAAGAAGAAGAAGAAGAAGAAGAAGAAGAAGAAGAAGAAGAAGATCTTCTTCTTCTTCTTCTTCTTCTTCTTCTTCTTCTTCTTCTTCTTCTTCTTCTTCTTCTTCTTCTTCTTCTTCTTTCAAACTCCGTCACATATTCCCAGAAAGCACTCCTCTCACCATAAATTCCAGCACAGTTCCACGACAACACCCTCACTCCCTTGCCTTTCTCATCTTCGTCTTCCTCCTCCTCCTCCTCCTCCTCCTCCTCCTCCTCTTAGATATCCTTTGATATTTACAACCTGCTTTCAGCACTGTTCGAACGTACGTACGTATCAGCCAGATCTCCAAAGGTTAGTGCATTGTCGGGCTTTCCCAGAGTTACCATTAAGTTACCATTAAGTTACCATTAAGTTACCATTAAGAAAGAGAGCCATTCATTTCCGTAATTGACAAAGGAACTGGAAGAAGTTCATACCAAGGTTCATACTTGAGAAGAGAAGGCAAGTCAATCGGTCGACCAGCTTCATAGGCAGTAATGAGACGTTGGAGGACACTTCTGTCTGCCTTCAGAATAGTTTTCTTTGCTTGTCGGCAGTGTCTTTAACCAGCTCATATATACAGAGTGGCGAAAGTTACTGCGTTGTTCTTCTTCATTGTTGCTCGGAAGGAAACATCTGGTTTGTCGCGCTGCTCTGATATAATAATTAATCTGCTTTGGACGACTTCATCTATTTCTGCCTGCCCAAGCTCTTTGGCCCGAATGAAGGAGACTTGGATTAAAGTTGTTGCCAGATCCTTTGTCGCAATGTTTTGCAATGATCCTGAGTTTGAAATAGTGGAAAACACATTGAACCGCTGCAAGGTCGACGCCAAGGCACTCTCATCGTCATTTGTCACGCTTGGACTTGGTAGCTTCGTGGGTGCGGAAGCTGTCGTGTGCCGTCCTGAGTAGGACAACTGTAACAATGTCCTCATTATGTTTTTGAAAATAATGTTCCCAACTTTTATCATGAAATGCACCTAACATTCACATATCAGAAATCCAAAAGAGAAGGACGGAGAGTCCCGTAGGCCTATTAATAATACTGTATATAGGTAACCTGCGCCCACGTGTGACTGCTGCATCAAAGGTCACAGGTCAAAGTCGTGTTGAATGACATTTTGAAGGAAAACAAACACTGCTCCCGTCAAAAAATACTTTTGAACGCCTTTGACCTTGACCTTTGACCCAGGCTACGCAAACCACCGATTTGACCTACATTTATGGTCTTTTATATTAACCGAAGAAATCAATCAAATCAGTTCATCCGTTCCAGAGTTATGAAATATATTTGCGTATTAATTATTGACATTGACAGCCATTTTGTTTTGGCTAATTCCGAAGTCAAGCACTCAAAATTCGGCTTGGGAACCGGGCCAATCGGATTCAGCGCATTCTATTTATGTTAAGAAACGTGGTTCCCAACTTATACTCAAACATGCATCTCATATGCTTATCCGAGGTTTTTTTCGGAAATCCGTCTAGTCTATGCTGTAGGAGTGTAGGTTGTAGGTTGTACTCAGCTGGAGGAATCGCTATTACAGTAGGGTATTAATATAGATAATTCAATCTAAGCATACCAGATTCCACCATTGCCACCAGCAATGCCATTCGATGTAAGAATTGTGGCATTACACATTTACACTGCATGGAAAATGAAGCACATAGTGGAGCGAAAAGTACCCGGATTTCCCAACGTCCTACATATAGGACCTATATGTAGGACGCCGTGTAACTTCTTTAGCAATTAAAATTTCACACGTAACAATTTTTCCATCTTATTTCCGGCATTTTAACACAGGCCTTAAATATTATTAAAATATCATAAATAGATCAACTTGGGAACAAATTGACTAATTTCCTATCACTCTTAGTCCGGTCACCTTTATAAAGGTGACAAAACGGCCTGTTTTGTCACCTATATTTTAGAAGGGAATATGTCCCCTTGAAAATAAAAGGTACCATTGAACCCTGTAAAGTTTTAATCAGGTCACCTTTATTTACATGGGACAAAACGGCCTGTTTTGTCACCTATATTTTAGAAAGGAATATGTCCCCTTGAAAATAAAAGGTATACCATTGAACCCTGTAAAGTTTTAGTCAGGTCACCTTTATTTACATGGGACAAAATGGCCGGTTTTGGCCCCCTTTATTTTGGAAGGGTAATGGTATGTATCCTTGGCTTGCCCGGAATCTTGCTCCAATTCAAACCCATCACAGCTGGTCACAACAATGGGGCGTGCAGAAGGTGCAACACAGCAAGAAGAACACAACGGGAAGCCTGCAAAAAACATACTAGGCTTGGAAGCATGGTCGAAACGACTGACAGCAAGACACCAAAGTGACCTGGACACTGCGGTGGCAATCCCCATCAGTCTCGCCAGGCCCAGGCCACTGTGTCACCAAGCTGACCTCAAGCGTTGGCAGTCAACTGATCACAACACGCGCAAAAGGTGCAACAACACAGACCAAAGCGAGTCCAACTTCGCGGCGCGGTCCCTCCATCTCGAGGCCAGGTTACAAACTGTCAGCAACACTCACGTGACCACTGACGTCACGAGTCTGACAATTTTGAATTAGAGGTGATATTTCCTGTTTATAAGGGACCACGGCATCTCACATATCAGCACCTGTACCAGCACCAGTCACCTGTAAACCAGTGTCACCTTATAATCCTCCTGTCATTGTCCCCTATACATTGGCGTCACCTTTATTGATGCGGAAATTACTTCCTCCTGTCACCTTTATTCAACGCATCCCTTATAATTCCCACCTGCCGCATTACGGATCACCTTTAAAACAACTCTATAAAGGGGATATTATAGGTGACCGGACTAAGAGTGTAAAGTAGGTTAAAGAGGTCTCGTAATTGAATAAGATAGGAAGAGACTTAAGGGTAACGACTCAACTGCGATTCGTTCAGGAGGCGATGAAGAGCGTACTGAAACTTGTCGGTTGTCACTTGTGTCACTTCCATTTTGAGGCCATATACCCATGCAACTCAGCGCGATTTCCATTCGTCTCTTGGTCTCCAAAGAAGGGCATTACGAGGACAGGCACCGCATAAAATATGGCCTCCTGCATGCTCAAAACGCCACCATGAGTGATAAACAAGCGACATTTAGGATGCCCTGCATTAAAGAAACAGATAATTACATTGTTGAAGATTTTGAACAATCAAAAGTTTCCTACCTAAAATGTCCTGTTGAGGGAGCCATTTGCTGAGCTTGACATTTTTGGGCACCTCCACTCCTTCCATGGTCTCCGTCTCCCATTTCCACAGAACCCGCTCCTTCAGTTTGCCGAAGACATTGAGGAACGTGTCTCGCAGTTTGAGGTCCATTTGACTGCCTCTGATGAATGATCCAAAGCTGAAGTAAATAAATCCCTGGGAGCCCTCCACAAATTCCAAGAGAGAATCTGGCAGTGCTTCGGGAGATTTGCAATGCACTCCTCCTATTTCGATGTGGCCTGGAAGCCATGCTCGAGGATATTCCAGTGAAAAGTGCTGGTTAATCAGAATCAGGATTGTGTTGCGTTCCATAGCGTCAAGTGACGGTAAGTTATCACCTATAAATACCGCCTCATAATGGCATCTTCTTTAGAGAAAGCGTTGTAGAGACGAAAGGTATTGGTGGTGCATCTGAACAAAAAATTGATTGACCATTCCCAAAATGTCATGTCGCTTGTGAAAGGCAAAAACCTTTGAGGTATTATTGATGTAGGGATGGGGTTCTTGGTACCCATAGCCTGCCAGTCATTGAGTGCAGCAGTAGCTATATAGCCAAAGGGTGCGTTTTGACGGTAAGCCAAACTGATGGCACAGTCGTTCTGCAAAGCGTCGGTCAGCACCAAATCGAATTTTGACTTCATGAGTTTCTGGATCTCAGGACTGGCCAAAAACGGCTCGCACATTTCTATAGTGGCATTAAATATGTCAAGAGTAGCCCCAACTTTGTTCCATGTTTCTCTTTTTTGAAAACGGGCGGCGACTTTTGGGAAGCCCTCGACTACCAGTTTTGGATTAACCTCTTTCATATTTTTGAAGTCTGCTGACATAAGAAACGGGGATACCTACGTCACCTGATGGCCACGATCTGCTAGTCCCCTTGCAAGCGTATCAAACAAAATCTTGTGGCTTATTGACCCGAAATATATTACCAGAAGAATATTGGCCGACTCCACTCCAAATGCACAAAATGCCGTTGTAACCAAGACAAAAGTCAGAGCGTCAAGCTTCATGGTGGAAGAGCTGTCAGACTATAGCGATATCGTAGAATTGGAATGACTAGCAGCGTGAACTTTCACTGTGTACTGTACATAGTGATTAGATAACCTGGGAAGCAGGGAGTGTAGCGGGGTGAAATGTGTCTCTTATACGAGTTAAAAACGATGGAAATATCGGATCAACAAGGTCGTGGAATTGATTTCAACTTATTATAATAAATTATCAATGTTGAATCCCAGTATATTACGTCATATTCTGACAACTGATTCCTATATGTTTGCTTCCCATTGCAGCATCAGGGCATCAATCTTACAGTCGTCTGGGACAGGGTTGAAAAAATCCTATAGTGACAATTTTTATCTTTTTTTATCTTTTTAAAATATTTTGAAATCTTTTTGATTTGAAATTATGCCAAAAATTATAGTGGCGGAGATATGCAGTTCTAACAGTTGGGTAGAGGAGGAAATGTGGAATGTGTGCATTTGGTAGTTTTCGAGGTGCCGGTTAACATATCCTGGCATGTATGCCATGTTCCACGAGCAATATTGCAATCTCATTACGTGTAGCTGATAGATAAGCTTTTCTGAGCCAATTACGATGTTTTGATAGTGTAACATAATATTATAGTCTCATAAAATAATTTAGAGCCAATTACATGTGTTCCTAGTTAACGATAATACTGTATATAAGAGATGCTGGTGTAGTGATGGGGATTCCATTGTCTACCTGACCACTGGGCATCGGGCATCTTGCTCGTCAAGTTTTGTCGCGGATATGATTTCATGAAGGGCACCGCTTCCTATCGGATGACCAAGACGAGTCATGGTGTGGCCATTTGTGAAGTAGAAGCAGACTGTGCGGGAATATTTTTGGCTCATAACTGGCGGACTTTCTGTTCCTCAGGGAAATACGCAGGTTTTGTCGATGTTGCCATTCCAAGGGGGTTTGGTATAGTGTGGCCTGTTACTGTATACTCTTGAATATATACTGTGTCTATGCAGGGTGTCTCAACTTTTTTGTCCGAACAGTTATCGGAAAAGCCTATGTATCATCTAGCTATGTAGCCAGAATATGCCCCAACATTCCTGGCACATCCCTCAAGTGATAACGCCAGGGAATCATCACTGGGTGCAAGTCACTGCTAAAAAATAAGCAGCTTAGTGCAATATTTCCGGTAATTATTCGGACAAAAAAGTTGACACCCTGTACAGCCGTGTGCCGAGTAATTGCAATTCGTGGTTCAGTTGAATCAAATTACATATATTGTTCCAACAATGATACATGGTCAATCACGCAAAATGCAAAATACATATAATCCATAGCACTGTCAAAACACTTCCCTCCCTTTCGCAAAATACAATAGTTTTTATCAACACTCTTTGGAGGAGATAATGTAAATACATAAATCCGATCCCCTTTTATATCAGTCCATTGACCCCGATTACGAACAGCTGCTCTGTTCTTGGGGCTTCCTTGTCGATGCACCTGTCAACTATGGGATCGTTCTCGTCTGATGACTTCCTCTGCTGGACGGCGCTTCTCTCGTATGCTGATGTGTCTGGGCTGTCGTCTGGTGGCTGCAACTGCCAGCATCGCTTGGTTCCCACCGCAACCTCCACTCCACAGCAGCAACTCGGTCCCTCTACTTGGTGCTGCAGCACCTCTTGAACTCCTGCTCCGTCGATGAGCAATTCTAGAGCCTGTCAAAAATGAATAGGTTCTCCCCCCAGGAAATCTCGGATAGGATACACAATTCATAGCGCGAGAGGGGAAGGAAGGAAGGAAGGAAGGGTCGTTACGTCACACGGGAGCGGGATATTGTACTGCCTACACCCTACAGGGTCATCTGTAAGCAATTAATTTACAAAAAATGACATCCTACATGGAGTAATGCAGCCTCGATATTGTAACGGTAGGAGGATTGGAAAAGGTTGCTAGAAGGACGCGGGGTCAAGACCCGATAAGTCTATGGAGGAGAGGAGAGGGTGAGCTGGACAGGAAGGGACTAATTAGCAGGAGGGGGAAGGTGGGTGGTGAGGAAGGACTGGTATAAAATCTCGATATCATTAAAACGGCATTCTGGTCCTTATGAATTTCAATTCTTTGCTTGGTCTTTTCTGTCGGTAAAATTAAAATACGCATATACAGACAGTTCAATGTCCAGCGTCCTCTTCACACAGCTGATCAGGTTGAGGTGCTTCTGATCCGATGCAGTAGTCAAATTGCATCCGTCCCGTTGATCACTCCAACCTTCTACACCTGCTGGCCTGCCACCGTCGATCCGTTACACGACGTACTGCCCTGTGTCAACTGCTTGACTGCTACGCATCCTCACTATCGGACGTGACGTCAGGAGGCTGGTACATCTGATCTTCGCAGACCTCCACGACGACACTCCGTACAGCTGACTACTGACCTGTGACCAGGAAGGGCCAGGATATGTTCGTCTTCTTGACCGCCGTCGTACTCAGGTGTCGTCCTCTGACGTCGCCTGACTCTGGACTGATGCAACACGTACTGTATAGTGCCCACTACTGATGGTGAGCTTTTAAAACACTTTATTCCAACTGGAATGTTACAATAAAAGGTGTTTTCTCATAAGCGTACGCCTGTGCTGTACAAGTTGGAGAATTTGTGTCTTGCACCTAAGCAGACTTTCTGGGGCTACATTGTCCGTAATGATTCCTGCAAGGTACTTCGAGAAGTCTGTGGCACTGTCCTGTTGGATGACGGCGGTATAGGTTGTTGAAGTTGGCTGACACATGCCTATGTGTATATATCAATGAAATATCGCCTATCAAGAACTTCTAGAGACTGGAACATAGCCGTCGTTGTTTCGCTAAATTCATTCCCCACTTCTCGAGATGATCAAGGTTTTTTTTCGACCTCGTCTTTGACCATTTCCTCCTCCCCTTAAATCTTTTGACTCCGCTGAAGTTGGGAGTTGATGGCGGAGTTGGGGCGTAACTGCGTAAGATGAGGTAGGATGAGGTTGTCAAGCACAGGTGAAGTGGCCACATTAAGCGATCTTACGGGGTCAAAACACACAAAGTAATGCCGATACAGTGTTGCGCAATTGTTGCTGATTAATTGAGCCCATGCATGCATTACGACGGAAATGGACGACAATATTTATGTGCAATCCAGTGTCTATTGTTGAGATCGCAGTGATGATGCTCTGTGACTGTGCAAACAAAGTGTTCGAACTGGGTTGTACGTGGCTTTAATGGAGTCATTTGCGTATAGTGCAAAGTAGACTCGACTCTTATCTACAATAGTACAATAGATGACATACTCTAGGCAGTAGGCACCATTGTACAGTACTGTGCCAACCCAACATGAGCTAGTCTGCTGAACATAATTCGTTCTTGTTGGGATAGAATCGGAGAGTTGATTTGTCTCTCCCGTTGGCTCTATAGTGTCAGGTATAGTCGGTTGGCAATGTTCACTGAGCGTTGTTGACAAGGCACATGCGCATGACGACCCTGTAGAATATCAACAAACCTGTTCCAAACAGTCTGGAGGAAGCGACAGAAGACAGAGGATGGTAGTCACTCTTCAGCCTGAGTTCGAAGGGTCAAAGAGGTCAGAGGTCAGCTCGTATGCACATATCGACACATGGGAGGAGTGTTTTCTTTAACCAGCAGTTGACTGACTTTATTTGATTTTTGGCTATGCAACCGTCAGTTGCGTTGTCAGTTCAAGTGCGTCTTGACTCGATTCCGGCCGGCTCTGTACTTTGAGTTTTCTATTTCCATGTCGAATAACTGGTCGTGACAGGACAGAGATCAGGTGTGGAGCGCTATTCTTGTGATGATCAGTTCTTCATGCCTCTTGCTTCACCTTCAATATGATTGTAGTGTATGATTGGCCAGCTAGCTTATCAACGGCTTCTGCAATAGGCCTATATCGTATGACCTCGTGGCAACTCTGCTTGTTGTTGACATTTCGTCATGTTTCTGTGCCGCTATTGTTCGTCTGTTGCCATGGGTTATTTTGTCGCCAGCCGGTCTCCTCTATCCTGTCGATCTTTTTGTCCAAATCTTTCGGGTGCTCCCCGTAGTATAGATGTCTTCCATTGGTGACAAAAGGCGCCCTTTGCCCCTAGAGTGTTGCTGATGTTGCTCATGGCGGGTTGTATATGGTTGATTACATTCGCATCTCTTCAATTCCAAAGAAGTATCATTCATACGAATCCTGTGGTTCCATACGACCATCAGCATTCATTTATGAAGAATGAAGCACCGAAGTGTATTGTACATAATATACTCGTACCTCATTATAAGCAAAGTTATTATTCTAAATTTGGAGATGTGAGATAAATTGCCAAGCCATCTTTGACCCATGCAGGTTGTTGACTCCTTATAGTGTTTATTTGGTCGAGTATGAAAGTGCTTTGTGCACATGTTGTGACTATATCTTTGGGTACGTTTGCCCGATTTGGCCTTATTTTCTGTTGGTATGCGTGATTTTCCTGTCACGACATATGTAATAAATGTCGTTCCCGATGACAATCCAGCTGAAAGTTCAAGTTTACAATCCCAAAATAATGACATCATTTTGACAGGAAAAAGGCAATGAGGATTTTCCTCCTGTCTTATCACCCTACAAAAAAGGAGTGCATGAAGTATATAGCCTAAACGTCGGTCGGTGGTTATACGAGGTATACTCAGCATTGATTCCTGGGCGCAGAGCGGTGTTGTTCGGTGATGGCTGCCCCCATCGTCATTAGCCAAACTATGGCCAGTAAGGAATATGATAAAACGTGACCAACAGCCTGAAATCTCCAATCAAGAGGAAGCTTGCACTGTGACCTTCCTCCTGCACAATGAGAGTATAGAATCACCCGGTTGGGAAAGTGTCTGCTGTTCATATCGCAATCATGCACTGGGCCAGCAGTATACATTACTTGTTTTAATCTAGAGATACTTACGTGTCCATCAGTGCATGGTTAACCATAATGTAGCCAAAATAATTATTTAGAACCTATTTTATGTAAAATATTCAGAGTTAACGATGGTATAGGCCCTATGCTAAAATGGATGATGATGTCTACCTGCACACTGGGCATGGATCATCTTGCTCGTCGAGTTCTGTCGTGAACCTCGTTCCATGATGGAGATCACCCCAGATCGGATGACCAAGACTATTACTCACGGGATGCCCATTTTGTGAATCAGAAGTCATGCCTCAAATGTTCGCCTCGTCGAAACATTCTGGTCTCTTCCAACTGCTGGCGGAGTTTGTATTTTTGTGTCATTCATGTCCGTTTCGTCATATTCTGCTTATTCAAGCAAGGAGAAGTACTTGTAGATTTCGGTCCATGGAAAAAAGGAGCGAATCTTGCAATCTTTTAGTAAAATATCATCGATTAATTTCAGGAAGGATAGCGGCAGACCAGTGTCGATAGTGGACATCAGTTGTGATTTTCTCGCTTGAGGTTGCAGGAGGGGAAGATGAGACAACATGTTGCAGTATTGTTCATTCCGTCGCTATATAGGAGGAATTTCTGAAATTGCTTCTACACTGTGCTCTATTAACTCCCTTTCTGGCTAACTTATTTAACTTACTTAACATACATTAGGTCTATACTCCTGCCTAGCCGATAATAGCCTATTGAAACACTGGCACACATAAAGTATGAATGAAATATTATTCCTTCGGGCTTATGGGCGACACATGAATTTTACAATGCTAAAATATACCATATATATATATATATATATATAGGTGCGATACACATAGCAGACACCCGTGGCAAAATAAGTGCCTCCGCCTGTGTTAATAATCAGGTTCTGTTTCAAAGCTGGTCTTATAATATTAATTAGTCATCACAACCACGTTTTGAGCACGGCTTGGACTCCAGTGAAAGGGTGTTCCCAGCAATATATGGCCAGTTTCGTGACTTTTGGTGTGTGATTCGATCCTCACAAGCTGGTGCATAACTCCACGATCCCTCCAGTAAGGATTTTTGAGACAAGTGAAAAATGACTGAGAGTATCTTCTACCGTCTTTCTCTCACTAGGGCTGCATCATCTAAAAAAAATGTGTGTGGCGGACCCTCCTGCTCATTAAATAACAGCACAACATGCACCGACTGTTGTTGGCATCCGGCAGAACTGGTTGATTACAATGTTATGATATTATCATGGAACATTGGGTCACAACAAAATTATTATCGTCCGAAGTGAATGGTGGCCTAAGGGGCTTATTTTTACGTCGATACTTTGGGACGCGTGCTTTTATAGAGTTGACAACGTGGTTCAATGTTATATCTTTGCATGGTCAACAATTTGCTGTGTGTCGGAGAATTTTGTTTTGCATGCCTACACAAAGATGAAGAATTATTATCTTCATTTTTCTAAGGACAGCTTGCAACATTAACGATGAAAGAAAATTCTATTGTAACAGTGAAAATGATAAATGTGGTAGGCCTACTTGTTTATTTAAACAGGTTGATATGGTACATCATTGATATATAAATTAATAAATAGGCTAAAATGCCCTTCTGTTTCAAGGGTATCATATCAATTCGCCCGATGCGAACTAGCCCGACGTAACATAGCCGCTCGACGACAGCTACTACGGCAGGCGAGTTTTTGTCGGGCTAGTTTGTTTCGGACGAAGTGTGACGGAACCGTTCCAAGAGATGCACGTCTAGGCCTACCCCATTCACAAACCAACAACCTCATGTCTTCCCCCCAAATGGCAAAATTCTGCTTAATATATTACGTATTTTAACGTGTAAATACGGTTTCTGACCTTTGTTGATGACTGACGGAACGATGATGAACTTACACTTTTTCCGTGATAAATTATGAGTTTCATAAGGTTAGGTCGGTTTTACCTTAGCGCAATATGTTTCCAGCACAATCCATATTCTCCTCCCACTTCAGGTATATCATGCTGTTGTCATCAGCACTGTCCCATATCACTGACACTGATAGCATGACTCGGCATTACTGATGGTGTTTGTGGTGCAGCAATGAGTCGAATTTGCTTGGTGCAAATATATG
Source organism: Catajapyx aquilonaris (assembly GCA_000934665.2). Classification (NCBI taxonomy): domain Eukaryota; kingdom Metazoa; phylum Arthropoda; class Diplura; order Dicellurata; family Japygidae; genus Catajapyx; species Catajapyx aquilonaris. The sequence continues at coordinate 15,526 of JYFJ02006800.1, forward strand.
GGTCAGGTGAGACACAGGAAAGTGACTCGTAAGGGTGGGTAAGACGACCGAAAAAACAATTAACTTAACAGACTCTTTGGAACAGTCTGGAGGAAGCATCAGCATGATGATGGTGGTCACACAGATCGTAGGTCGGAGGTCAACGCGCAACATCCCCCTGTGCACATTAATACTGTGTGTGCATGCACAATAAATGGCGTTATGTATGGCTCATTTTCTGCCATCCTTAATAAAGTATAGACCACTGCTTTTTTTCCATGATGAATAAAACCAGTGTTGAAATGAAAAGGCGCCAACTGGTTGCAAACATGCAAGGTACTTGCAATTCGCTTGGGGCCGGAATGAGGCATATTTTCTCAATATTGCGACTATTTAGAGAACAAAAGGTAAAAATCAGAGTGTTTGTAAACTGCCGTCATTTTGAAGGCCATGCAGGCTTGGATGGTCTGAGTAACTCGTAGTAAACTCTAGAGTCTATAGAGAAAGGTCTATATAGAGCAGTCTGGATTGGTTGAGCTGTAATCTTGAGCAGGTTCAGCCACACTATCAATATTTCGTTTGGAGCAAAGCCCTTTCTGCACATATCGACTAATACTAAAGGTGTTCTCAAGGGAATCACCTGATGCGTTCATGGAGATGATGCTTAACCATGCTTAATGATAGCAAGGCCACACTGAACTGCAAGGACACGTCTGGAAGATGTGCGAAATGTATTTCCCTTCCTCGTTGAAATGCGACCGCATTAAAGAAAAGGAGGGAAAGATTCATTTCTCTGGCAGATAAGTTAGTCTCTCACACCTTTTCCAAAATCAAAGGACACAATCATATTACTGTGGGGATAGCTTTTTGTCGATGTTGCCTATCTTGCTACGTCGCGTCTGTCACGTGTGACTTTTGACTGGCCCGTCTCACGGACTCGGCTTGTAAAATGGAATTACTTCGTCGCTAGGATTTTTTTTTCTTGGAGAGTTGTCCTGGCCTTGCATGGCCAGTAAGTGGCGTCGCCTCAGCGGAGCTGGTGTGCTCTGTACTCGCTGGGTGACTAGCTATTTTTTGTAGCCTTCTCTTGGGCTATACGAGTGACAGGTACTGTACTCGTACGTAAATTCTTGGGGAGTTGCTGTGGTACGGGTTGTTCCCGTTGCCTTCTCAGTAGTTTGAAGGTTCGGAGGCCGTGGTAAAATTGTACACGGTCGTTTCCTTTGCCTTCCCTCCCCTTCCCCTTTTTATTGGGGACGTGTCGCACTGTTTGACACTGTGGGCTGTAGATGCCTGTGTTCAACGACAGTGGTGAAGTTGGTCATTCGTCGTCAAGGACGCCAACGAGGAGTTGTCATCTCACCGGAGTGATTACTCAACTCTGAAGAGCCGGACCTGGATCTTCTATTGAACGTATGTGTATAATGGTGCGTGTTGTTTAATTGCGCCAGTGCATACTCTTTTTTTTGGGCCTGCGCTTCTTTGTGGCTCCGTGATATTGGAGCGTGAAGCGGGCATTGAAAGTGAAAGTGAGTGTGGAGTGTTATTTCCATGAGTGCCAAGTGTGTTGGTTGAGACTCTGGTTGTAAACGTGATTGAGGTGTTTTGTTCAGGATTGTTATGTTTGTTAATCTGACCTACCTAGCCGTCCGTTCTCCACATCCCGATATTATTGTGAACCTATATTTGAGTGGACTTGGTCCTATCTTTTCCTGAACAGTTGTTTATTTTTGAGAATAAATTCTCTCTTTAATTTGCACCTTAGTACGTCACTCTCTGCTTTTGGGGCCTCGTGAATTTGACCTCGTGACAGCGTCGTTATAAAGAAGTGTAACAACCGGCGATGTGTGGGTTATATTCAGTTCTTCTAGATCGCCGCGCCTAATATTCCCCCCTAGTTGCGCCCGGCCTATAACGAAACGTAGCTTGCGTCTCTATATCAAGTAACAACGTCCGTCTGAGGGAAAGCTCATCAGGCCTTACTGCCTGAGTATTGTCCGCCTTCCTTATCATGGGGTTTCGTATCAATCTGGAATGTTAGTGATTGACTGCATCCAGTCATTTAAAGGTTGCAGAACATACTTGTATTTTGACGCCGAGCCGTAACGAGCGAAAGAAACGTCAACGGCATGTATACGGCGGTATACGGTGTCAGAAGGTGCACCTATAAGGGAATTGCTGGATTGCAGCCAACCTAATAAGAAATGAAGTTGTGTGATAGCAATAATGTGTGGTTTTACGTGTGTGGCGGAATATTTCTTTCTCCTTCGCCAGTTGCGTTGTTAACGTCACGTTTATCAAAGATATTACCTTTTAATATTAGTTGCAGCGCCTGATTCTGCTGATCGTTTGAAAGGAATCTGGTTTGCGAACAAAGGAGGTTTTGTAACTACTACCTTTAGATGCCAATATGACTGTGCCATTGGGTCATATATTCAGTACTGCGCATAAGCAGCGTATGAACACTACTGATCTCTGGGACATTCGGCTGAACATTACGCGTTCAGTTTGATGTTTTCGCCCGA
>JYFJ02006801.1:0-18026 GCA_000934665.2 Catajapyx aquilonaris
TTTAGCGCACATGGGCCCTTTGTGGGGTTTGTTCGTGCGTTTCCATGCGTCGACATTGGATTCTTCCGCGTCGTGGGTATGCTTTACGGTACGATGATGACGTAGCCTGCGCAGCTTCTTTTTGCCACACCGTGTCATACGTACCTAACGATATTGCCCTGTGTTCCAACTCAAGTGCACATGTATGTTTTGGCTCAATTTCTATTGTGGAGTTGTCGCAAATATTAAATGCTACTATACAAGTACAGGTTGAATGGTAGGCCGTTGCACCATGGCTGATTCATTAAGAATATCATAACGATTGCTTTATCCGTTACAAAAATATTTGCATTTACCAACTACATTTGTCACGGAGTCACCCTCAGTGCAAGGCGGGGTGTTCATTTCCATATGATTAAACATGGGAAGCATCCCACGAACGGTACATTTTTAGACAAATTAGCGTCTTTACAATGACATATATATTATTTAAAATTGATCATTAATGTAATATTACACAAAAAAAAACATTAGTTTCTTTTTAGTTCAAGACCGCCTGAACCTGCAAAGTCCTCGGCGGCTAATTGTCTTGGGCTCGCTTATAATTTTTATAATTTCGAGCTGTACCGTACCCAAAAAGGACCGAAATATGGGTCAAAACTCAAAACATTACATGATATCCGTATGAATTTGTGACAAGCTGATGCTATCACAAAGTCACCCTGTAAAACTGCGCAATTAGCTAACACCCTCGCGTATTCTCAAACAAGTTAATCTTGTATCATATTTTATGATTTCTTAGCCCATGTATTTATATTTTTTATTTTAAATTATACAGGGTGGACCTACTTCAAGTGTCGTTTTATAACGGCGATTAATAGCAGTGATTTTGCGATGACGTAGCAGCGACGTGTAAAATGTCCCACTTCGGCGCCATCGAAAATATTAGCTGCCAATAGCAGCTCACGTGTAATCAACCCTGCTGCTGGGTTGACCTGGAAAAAGTAGGTGCACACATGACCTGAGCGGGCGAGGCAGCCTTCTGGACTGCCGGATTGGCATTGGTGCCGCATGTGGTTGCACAGGGTTCATTACATGTGTTCTGCTATTGGCAGCTAATATTTTCGATGGCGCCGAAGTGGGCCATTTTACACGTCGCTGCTACGTCAATCGTAAAGCGCTTCTATTAATAGCCGTTATAAAACGACACTTGAAGTTGGTCCACCCTGTATATATATATTTTTAAATTACTCTCTTCGCATCTCTTCCGGTCGTTATTAGGGAAAGTGATTGAAGGAAGCCCCAACAATCCTCGCAGCGTGCAAACTTTGAATGTGATCGCCAACAATGCGCGAGGTGTATAAGAACTTTCCCAGCTGGCCTCTAGGTGGCACCACATATAGTCACGCAGTTACAATAATATTGTAGATCGAGATTCGAAACACCCTGAATAATAATAATAATAATAATAATAATAATAATAATAATAATAATAATAATAATAATAATAATTTGTCGTTGTTGTTATAATATTGTTTTGGAGCTGATTATGACGAGCATGAGCTCACTCAGTGAAGTCATGCTCGTCAGACCTCACTCAGTGAAGTCATGCTCGTCATAACCTGCTCCGAATTTGCCCTAAAACATTCAGATGGAAGTTGTCGCATTCTGTGTCACTCATATGCGGCAATTGTGTTGCCAGGAGATACACAAGCACATTGTTTTAATGTTATTTAACTAGCCGTTGCTGCTTGTGGTTTTTTAGCAGTAAAATACAGGGTGGTCCAACTTCAAGTGTCGTTTTATAACGGCTATTAATAGAAGCGCTTTACGATTATCTTAGCAGCCACGTGTAAAATGGCCCACTTCGGCGCCATCGAAAATATTAGCTGTGTATCGTTTGCAGGCTTCCCCCTTGCATTACAGGTCCATGGTCCATCTGGTGCCTTGGACGTCACCCATTTCACCCAGGCGCATCGCAGGTCATGTGTGTACCTCCTTTTTTTCCAGGTCAACCCAGCAGCAGGGTTGATTACATGTGTGCTGCTATTGGCAGCTAATATTTTCGATGGCGCAGAAGTGGGACATTTTACACGTCGCTGCTACGTCATCGCAAAATCACTGCTATTAATCGCCGTTATAAAACGACACTTGAAGTTTGACCACCCTGTATATTATTACTATTAAGCAGTTATTTTTAACAGGTACGACTAGATCTGTTAATAATATTAGGTTGCATCACAGAAATATTATTCCTGCCGACCAGTGATTCTGGCACAGACAAAAATAGGGTTCGACCCGTAACTACGGATCCAAGATTTCAGAGCAGACCATGGATTCATTTCCAGGCCTGAAAAAAATGAAGCCTTGTTTCCACCGGCATAATTTTTTGTTCTGGAGAAAATGCAAACCACAACAATTTTTTGCTGCTAGGCGATTAATAATAAAGTAATAAAGTAATAATAACGTGTGTTTGATTTTGTACTCTATTTTTGTGCTTTTCGTTTTGTGCTCTATGCTGGTGGAAACAAGACTTTACTTCCTATGTGCACCAATCTCGCTGTTCTCTTTTCGAATAAACCGTGACAGTAAAGGCCTGTTTCCACCGGCATAATTTTTGAGCACAAAAAGAAAATCACAAAAATGGAGCACAAAAGCAAACAGGTTGGAATTATTCCAAAGTACAAAATTTTGAACTTTTCTCTTCAAAAGTAACTGCACAATTTAATAACTTTAATCTCGATTGTAATTCATGTTCCTACTTAGTATAGACGGGGGGGGGGGGGTTCATTTCCCCTCTCGACAGTCTCGACAAATTAAAAAAAAATCAATATACTTTTGCATCCTTGCGTTTGCGACACAGCCACTGCCCCCATCCACTACTCACCCTCCCGACTTTCGCGATGTCTCTCTTCCCTACCCCTTCCCGAAAATGTCCCCATACTGTTCCCAATCCAGGACTCGAAACAGGACAAAATGAGCACTATACTTTTCCGTTTCCCAGGTCGTAAGCTATCATGAATATGAAGCGATGAGAGCAGAAACCCATAAGTCCATGACTTTTAATAAAATCACAACAGACACCCATTGTCCCTTAATATTTTAAAACCAGGACGAAACTATTGCCCTTGCATGTGTGTTACGTAAAAAAATCATTGTATACAACAGTAGCATCGTGATCACTTATGTCGTTTTATGTCTTTCCTGAAAAATTTACTTCCATGGACTTACGGGGTTTCTGTTCTCATCGCTTCAATTATACAGTACAGGCATTTCAATTGGAACACACTGTGCGTCACATGTCAATGAATCGTAACTTCTATTAGTTAGCATCTCTCGGACCAAACATTTGATTCACAAAAAACCGCATAACTCCCCTTAGAAGTTCCTCCCGCTCCCAAGATTGCAATCCAACCCCTTTATTCCTGAGGTATCCCCAGATCAGAAATTGTGATCGAACTTTGTTTGGGGAGGAGAAGATGCTGCATCTTTCTGCTTGGTTGCGTTTTCTGTCTGCCACAAAAGCCATCTCGCATCCCAAACCCTTCTTCTTCTTCTTCTTCTTCTTCTTCTTGTGCTGCCGAACAGTAAGTGGGCGTCTGAAATTTCATTGGATTTTCCCTAATAACGACCTTCCATCCAGCGCCAGTCACTCGGTTATTTACCGTCTGAGATCGATGCTGGCCCATGGTTGGAAAAGCTGCATGGCTGCGGAGCCCTGAATACAAGTCCCCCGATTTGATTTCCAATCAGTCCCTCCGCAGTATTGTGTTCCCCAAAGTCCCTGTCTGCTTATGAATAGGGGATTCGTGATGGATTAGTAGACGCAAGGGGGGGCAGGGGGGGGGGCGGATTTTGCCTTTCCTCCAAAGACCTGCCTGACTCAAAAAACTGGCCTTCTTTTTCCTTTTATTATTATTATTTTTGGACCAGACCTAATAAGGACATTCCACAATCATTATCTATTCTCCCCTAGCACTGAATATCGTCTGATGACTGTAATTTCCATAGGGAAATCTCGGGGTCATTTGGACAGATTTTGTTGCGTTCCCCCCTATAACCTGCCCCCACCGATAACCGATTCGAATCACCTTGATGGCTTGCCTGGGACTTTGTAGTTTTCTTTGAGTCAAGCGCACGCTTATGGCAAAGGATGTGACAAATGGGAATCAATGACACAAACAGGGACAAGAAATAAGCCAGTTCATAATATTCAGACCTGATTGATATCAGCGCTATAAAATTTCGGACTCGACCATCATCAGACTTATGCAGACCCCCGTGAGTTTTCTTGCTGGAAGTTTGAATGGGAGCTCTATACGCCAGCGCCGAAGCGGCAACCCCAAGCGATAAGAAGGGGGAGTTTCCAGACCTGTACATTATAAGACCGTGATCAGAACAATGCCTAATTCAGACCAGCATTTGTGACGTACTTAAGAAATCACACATCCGCCGTTCCACTCGGATGTCGTAAAGACTCGAGTTTCTGAACCGTACCCGAAATTGGCGCGCTTAGAAATGGCGCTGAAATTTCCCCCATCAGAAGCTGGTAGGGTGGGCATGAAATTTTAACAACACTCGAGTTATTTCGGAGTCAAACCAACGGGAAATGGACGACAGGGGAGATGTCTTTGAGGATGGTTCCCTCCACCTCCCTCACTCTGCCGAATCCGCAATTTTGAAGGCGAAAATATGTCCCGCTGGATCCCTTTCCTTCTCAAGTGCTGGTTAGGAAAAGGAGATGCTTGGGGACCGAGTCCCATAATTTGATTAGTGATAAAGATGCTTTTCTGCAGACACTGGGGGAGGAGGATGGTACACTGATATGATTCTCTGATGGGAACGCATATTTGTACCATACCATGGCGGTAAAAATACACAGGGTGTCCAGTAAGGTAACACTGAGGCAGCTCTTAGTATATGGCATGGTCTTAGAATACTAAGGTCTGGACACTCCCTCTTATCGCCTGCATGAGGTGCTCACCTGAGAGCGCCATGAGACATTTTACGGAGCAATTATGTGGCGACCCTACCGGACTACGCTGAACTTTATAGGAACAGCGCTACATTGGGGGACCCAACATGGTCGCCGGCGGCCATGTTGGGCCCGCATGTAGCGCTTCCCTTTTGTACCTATAAAGTTCAGCGTAGTCCGGTAGGGTCGCCACATAATTGCTCCGTGAAAGGTCCTATGGCGCTCTCAGGTGAGCACCTCATGCAAAACCCCCCGGCAGGTGGTAAGTGGGAGTGACCAGACCTGAGTATTCTAAGATCATGTTATGGACACTGTAATTGTACAAAAGCGGTGATTCGACCTGAATACTATAGTCACATGCTGACCTCTTAGCGGGAGGACGATTCAGGGCATGATTAAGCGAAAAATCCGCGCCAAATTCAAACCTCGCATTGACGGACACCCTGTACGCTGTGTGTGATCCCTCCAGAAGTAGGGTGTCGGCAGCCACATTCGCAATGAGATGCAAATGACAGGCAGAGATTTGGGCGCAGTTTGTAGGTAGCAATTTTTAACCTGCGGATCCCCGCCATAAAAGTGATGCGAGGCGGAATGGAAAAGGCTGGGAGTCGCTCTCTCTTTTTTAATGCCAACGGCAATGGAAGAAGGGGTTTGGAAAACGGGCGCTCCCAAGATTGCTTTTTGTGCCATCTTCTTTTTCAGACTCCAACCCCCCCCCCCCCCTTCCCTATCCTCATCTCTCCCAGCCCTTACCCAAGTATTGTTTCGGTAGGATATGCGGTTTCTGGAGGAGCCAGAAGATTTCCCACTACGCACTTGGATCATCTCTGCTCTGGTTAATCCGCCTGCTGCTCCCTGCATCCTATCTGACCTTATGCGGCAGGAGAGCAGTATGGGGACTCCTTTTTCCACTTCAAGCATATAGGTACTCTGATAAAGAAGTGGCTTTTTGCTGGCAGGAATAGGTTGAAAAATTCGTGTATCTTTTGGCATTTAATCAAATAGGAATTTGTACCATCAAATGTGGGACGTAGTTAGATGTGACTTCTTGATTTGTAGTCATTTGCTGTACTGTGCCCTGGTCAGTCGGTGTTGGGCTGCGTCTGCTCATTTCAAGGTAGAGTGATATTTGTGCTCGGTATTTTTGCAATTTAAATATCAATGATTAATTCGGATCAAGAGCGCTTAGGATGATTCCAATGGTAATTTGAGTATGATAACGTCTGTGGTTTTAGGATTTATGCGCAATATTATTAGGTATATTAAAGCAATATCCGCATACTTGAAATGCACAACTATCGTATCATTGTAATTATTTCGAGATATGAGCTCTTGAGGTATAAAGCACGAATTTATGCAAACACTTTTCTAGGGAGAGAGTACGAGTCAAGGACTATGTTATATAATGACTGTCAATTTGTCAGTGCTACCCGGCGACTCCACTCCTTTTTTGGCGCATGGCCTTTATGGTCGGGTCGCCGTAACTCTGACACAGTCAATTTGTGCATTTAGTGAATGCGACTGTCGAGGTTTTTGGCCATGCTGTATTTTATTAAGCTGTGAAATAACACGATAACGCCCTTTAAATATTGAGCCTGGATTTAAAAAATGCGTGCATAATATTTTTGCAAAATCTTCCCCCCACATTAATATCCATATGTGAATATGAAATCCAGCCAGCAGAAGCCACGCAGTAATTAAAATCTAGAAATGGAACCAAAACAAATGTGGCCTGAGGCATACAACGAGTGCAAGGTCAAACCTCATTAGAACTGGCACGCACTCAGTGGCAAGGCGCGGCTTACAAGCAGTTTGTAACCCACCTGAATCAACACAAACAAGCAAACTGGTCTAATGAAATGCGTTCATCCGAAATTTGCTGCACGATTAGGAGCCGGCTCAGAGACATGCAAATAAATTCACGGGCGACCTCCCCTCATTTTTTTTGTTCCTTAATTTTTTACAGTGGAAACAAAAAAAGGGGGGGTTTGGTGTAATCAAGTCAAAGAATAGCACGTTTGGGAAGTAGGAAAGGTAGAAAAAAAGGTATGATTGGAGCAGCTTTTGGCCCGTACCCTATCATAAGGTAAAGGGAATGGCCTGGCCGCGCCTCCTTTTTCCTTCCATCAGGGGGCCCAACCCGTATTATGTGTCTCTGAGCAGGTTGTAATCAAGGGCCCCCGGGGGTCAAAGCGTTTGACCTCGGAGGGGTCGGCTCCACTTCTCGCCTTAGAAGCCATCGCCTATCTTTCTTTCCACACGGGGTCATGGGAAGCGCGACCGCTATGTGCGCTATGGGTGGTTAGCAGTGACAAATTAAAGGGGGACATGTGAGTTTATCATGTGACGTCATGTTAAGAGGAGGTCATTTCTACACGTTGAGGTCATTACCGAGGAGGATTTTTATGGGCGTGTTTTGTTGCTTCCTGTAAATTAAGGAGAACTTTTACGAGTCAGTGCGCGAATAGGAAATTGTGCGACTTTTTTTTGCGGCAATTTGAGACGCTCTAGGCCTGGTTTTATGGCATTGTTTTAAAAGGTAAATTGAAGAGGTTAAACCTGGTTGCACTCGACGATATGTCGTACTGAGTTAGCACCATTACGATGTAGTAGCATATAATGTGTCAGTTTCTTATGCAGAAAAGTGGATTGGTTAAAAATAATGGAACTTTAAAGCCAATAATTAAGCGCTAAGTTTGATCATTAACTTGTTGAGTGTTTTCGAGAGTACAACGAATCAGACTTGCCTGATTTAAAATTCTTTGTGAAAAGGACTAGTTTTTACGACTCGGGTTGTTTTTCTTCAAATAATTAAGGGTCATTATCTACACAAGTATAGGATTCTGGACATAAACAGCCACATGTATAAATGTGAGAAAAATGTCGCTATGTACAGACGGTTGTTATTACAACCTTATAAGCTTGAAAGATATATTTAACAACTGCAAAAGTTACCTTTATGCAATCCATATCTTTGAACGCCGTGTTGAATCATGGCCTCCAATAAAATAATGACGTGAATGAAGTAGTACAAATAATCGAGTATTTTGTGAGACTAATTATCTATATACTTTTATGTAGTTTCATGAACCTATGTAAATTAACATAAAATTGCATCCTCGACAAAGTAATATTGCTGTGGCAAAATATTTTATGGCTACAGCTACAGTATAGAGTACCTAACAGAACTGTGGCCTTTCACCCTAAGTTGTTAATCACATTGTATGTCAGCCACAGGCATTAAATTTTATACGCGCTTATTCCACCACATATTTTCTGGTCAATTTTTAAAATAAAGTATTACTAATTAATGCCAGTGTGACAGCACCTTCACAAATTGATGTATGACGGCCACCTACACGATAGTAAGACACCTTGACAATCTCCTTGTTGTCGACATAATGTCAACATCAATATCAAATGAGAGGCAGCGAAATATTTAATATTGATGCGATATATCAACACTGGGGGTGAACGAAGATTACGGGGAATAAGTGGCCCGCCTAACACAGGGTCAACCCATTATTGTTAACACATTAAAATATTACTGCAAGTGGGAACGATCAGCCACACAAATTTTCTCCGGCTGGTTGAACACAAAAAAATGCCTCGGCTCAACTCCCTGGAGCAAAATAGCTGAAAAATTCATTCAAGTATCCTGTGGCCTATGCAACCCTCCCTACCGCATGTTTTCCTTTCGTGTTTTTTTTCTTTTTTACATTGTTGTTGTTGTTCCACCCGTCGAAACACACAGATCAGACAATGATTCCTAATTTTGAACGAAGTGAACTAGATTCCGACTCGTTCGACCCACATTCTTCCACCGAAGGGGATTCGTAACCTTCACCGATTCCCCCCCTCCTCATTACGAATTTCCCCCCCTCCCTCCCCCTCTGGACATAATAAAAAAGAGGAAAACTAGTCGCCATTTCCGACGCCAGCCAAAGTACAGTTTGATAAGCCCCGGTAATGAAACATGGTCCGATTAATTCCGTGTTCACAAGAGCACATCGGGGCGTGTGTACTCCAACGCAGTTCTATTACCAAGTTCTTTCTGCCGATGTAAATACGCCGTCTAATGCAAATAGCCTGGCGCTTTGTGTACCAGGCGAGTTGTAACGAGGAAAATGAAATGCGCCAGAGCTAATAATTTTCTGTTATTGGAAAATGGCGAAGGGGGGGGGGTGTAGGTTAGAGGGGGGCTCAAGTCCCACCCAACCCCCTTGCCATGCCCTAGGGGGGACATTTTTATGCAGTTATTCATAGCTTTTATTTGAGCTTCTCTTATATTTGCTAATAGGCATTTTTAATACCAGGTCTCCGCCTGTGACATAGGGGAAAGTCCACGCCCCCCATTTTTTTTCACGGAAAAAAATGGACGATACACGAATTTTCTAATAAATCTTGATATCAGCCCCGGAGCTATGCCAATTATTAGACAATTCGGAGTCATTCCGGAATTTCTTATTGGGACAAGTTGATGTAGGCGCCGGAGTAATATTGCACCGAAAAAGGCCTTTTGTTTCCACGGCTCCCAGGGGGTGGGGGGAGGGGGATGGGAGGGGCGGAATTTTTGTATGCAGGATGCATTTTGGGGAGTTCCCGCACCCCCAGCAACTTTTGCCGCATGTTGAGGGGTAAAGAACAACAACATTGCCTCGTGATCCGACTCCCAATTGCGGATATTGTGGAATAACTTGTCCCCCCTGCGAATTTATTTCCCGGCTAATTATTTACTAGCTCCGCCTTTAGTACATCCCTAATGTGCGGCGCGATGAAAAATAGGATAATTACAAAATTTCAAATTCAGAAATGTTTCAACCGATTGCCTTAATTAAGCGAATTATGCACCATTTTGATTACTTGCAGTAGATGTATGAATCACCAATCGTTGTTTGATCTGGAGTGTCCTCCCACCTTAAAAGGTCTTAGAAATAAGCAAATTATTTAATTAATTAAATAAAATTCTGCAACTTTTTTTTTTGCTGGTACAGTAGGCTACGTCACTGGTCATACCCAAACTGCTGGAAATCTTAGGACGGATTGTCCGGAATTGACACAGGTGTCCAGGTGACGAAAGCCACTCACGTAGCCGTCATTTAGGGAATTCCCCGGCTCCTCCCCAGCCGTCGCAATGCATCACGGGAGGGCCTTCGTGTGATTACCGCATTCCGCCGACTCATGTCGACCCGACCGCGAAAGCATTCTGGGATTTTTTCCAAGCGTTTTGAGCATTCCAAATCGGCAGCGGCCCTTCATTTTCTGTCTCTTTGCACCCTTGACCCTTTCCCCTTTGAATTCCCAATGCCAACATGGCTCAAAAATTCTCCAGACTCGGTTATTAGGGTGTCCAAATGACTTTTTTTTGGACGGAATCGAACGCCACAAATATATATTCCGTGAGAAAATGCTCACCTAACGGATTTTGTAGCCCTGCAGGTAGGAAAGGGGTTAAAAACACGCAGGCTTTATCACGCTAACTTAATTATCCGATCTTACGCACAATATTTTTTTCTGTGTGTGGAATTACGTGTCTTTTTTGAAACACAAATGTTGCCGCCAACCATCTGGGTGGGTATCGTATTTCTAGCTAATAATTCTGGACATCCTATAAGCTTGTCGAACTCCGCATGCCAGAGGCCACTCATTTTCTCTATCGCTGGTCTAAATTTTCACATAATCGATCATCTAATGGAACGGGCGACTAATCACGTGCATCCATTCATTTTAACCACATTTGGTGCACAGCACAGTTTTTATCCACACTATTTAGCTTCTGATGTTATGCAAGTTCATTTGGCGCAGTATAGGTGGGCGCGCGCTATATAATTATGCAGCATATTACTGTTTGTAAATTGTTTCGCTCTGGACTAAGTTTCAAAAGTGACAAATTTGAACGAAAATCGGGGATGTGGAGAGGGGATCGGCATTAGGCTCATTTTTGCGGAACATTTCAAAGCTTACATAACAAACACTAGTAAACAGTTTTGAATTTTAATTGCGTTGTTATGGAAAATCCATGCACTGTACTCTTCTAAAAATGTGTCCACTGGCACAAAATGCGTGTGTAAAGTTTGAAGAAAATGTACACTGCGAAGTGCGTGTTTTTTTAATGGCGGCTACCAAAGCATGTAACACCCAATGGATTGTATTTCATTGTTTGTAATTGCTTACTAAATAACAGGTCATTAATACTTAGCATGCTTGGATGTAATCCGCCCCTAGGTATGTTTGTATGAGTTACCAGTAAACCCACGCGATTAATCATTTCAAGTGACACATGTATGGTCCAAATTAGGTAATGCTGTAAATTTGATAAGTCATCCATGATAAAGGGCCGTTGACACCGAGTCCCATAGTTTTCGCTAAGCCAAGGCCCTTATCCCTTAGGCACATATCGCCCATTTCTCAAACCGGAAAGCCCGCGCCTCCAAATGTACAAATGACAATCATTTGGATGGTTATCCGCCCCAGGAGGTCCCTAGGTTCAATCTCTTTTGAGAAGTTCTTTTTTTTCCAACTCCTCCTACCTTTCCCCTGATTCCAACAGGTGTCTTTGGTTACCCCCGGGGCCAGGCTAACCACAGAGTCTTTAGCCACAACCGGATTGACATCCATTTCCCGCAGCAATGATCATGTTTTGGCTGGATAATCATACCCATAAGAAAGGACTTTTCATTTAGAAGGCTCGGCCGGGAATTTCAGCTAACCTGTAATCAAGGCTAATATACAAGGTTGCTGCACCCGACCACGACGGATCGCTCGTTTTTTATTTATACGCTAGACCTTTTATTTTTATTTTTTAAACATTTTTTTACCTTCTTTAGAGGCGGGTTGCCTTGCAGTCATTGCCTTCAGGTGTTGGTATTCGTGGCACGTTCGATCTGAGGAATACTGGTGATGCTCACGCTGTGGCAACTGTTAAGAGGTGTTTGATGTAAGATAGGGACGCATGACATTGTGGACTGACGCTTTTTGTGCGTTTCTGTTACTGTTGTCGAATGTCACGTTCTGGAGTGCCGGATGACGTGAAGTCATGCGACTGGGTATAGTTTCGGAATTAACTAACAGGTGTCGTACTGTGCGATGCATGCGACACGGTTGTCCAAGTACTGAACTAATCCAAGATCACGTGGGATATGTCATTTGTTTTCAAATTTAAAAAAATTAAGTTTAACCCAGAAACGTAACATATATTTCCAGAGGGGCATATACTCGTACTGTACCTGTACACGAATTTATAAAAATTGAACATGTTGGTGAATAAGCCTCATATTGTACCAACCATTTTCACTCAATTCCAGGGTTCTTATATACACTGTTTTGCAAGATGTGTACGATACGGACACTGACAGCTTGTGCCGCTAATTGCAGGCGGTGTCCCTGACACAAAATGTGAAGAATGCGAGCGATAAACATGCAACGGCCTGGATTCTTGCTCAGGTAGAGTGCAGTAAGTTATATAGCATATGGTCTTCGGACTGACATTTCCATAACGCCCCGAAACACAACCGGTCCCCAGGAAATCAGTTCCTCCTCCACCGATTATTACATGTACCCCCGAACCGGAGGAATAAATTAAAACGCAATAACACCCAGGAACGTAATTAGGATAATATTTCACATTTATTACTTGCCCCGTGACAGGCGACGGCACGATGCAATTTTTTTTTGTAAAATTATTATTCCGTTACCAAAAACTCTCCGTTTCTCCCACCTCTTTTTTTTCTTTTTCTTCTTCTTCTCCCTTTGGACCAAATGGTTCTCATTAATACGAACCCCGAAATTTCTAAGAAAAGACATTACCACCATTCCGAGCCCCGCATTCTTTCCGTCGAAATACCGGTCAAGACAGAGAAAAAGAATCAAGGAGGGAGGACTCGGGGTTAAGAAAAAGGGAAGAACAAAAAAATAGTTTCGATGGGAAACTGCAACGTGCTGTAAAGGCCTATTATATGGCAACGCCCATCAAACACGCCCTATAAAGTCCTTGGCTCGAGATGAGCCCCAGTGCTTTTTGGGATCGTGGACCTGTCTTTTTATACGCCGCTATAATCTTAGGCGTTTAGAAGAAGGAGCCTGATTCGATCACCTGGAAGAGAGTGAGAGAAAGAGAGAGAAAGAGAGAGAGAGAGAGAGGAATGGACCCAGGGCCCATAACTGCCTCATTCGATTCTTATCTGAAGCCTCCCTGACAACAGGTTTTCCTCAGACTCATTTTTACACGCGTGATCATCCTCCATATTCGCCTTGCTTTTTTTGCTATGGACAACCGACGCAATTATGGCTGGTGTTCCATCATCTCATGTTGAAAATAGGACACAATGGATCTAGTATCCACAAACCTAAGAGGCTGCCCCGTTATTGAATTAGTGCCCATCAGTGTGACTTTCTTCACGGAATCCTTCCCCGTGGGCAAGTCCAAGATTTCCTTATATAATCCGGCAAACTTAGACGGCTCCTTATCTGGGGCCAAAACCACAAAAGTAGGAGTAAAGCCAGGGGGATGGAGGGGGAGGGAGAGACTTGGCTGAAAGTGGAAATAATATGAAAATGACTTTCGATGAAAATGATGCTTCCCCGGAAGAAATACCGCGCCTTTCGGCACTTGCATTCTCCGGAATGGGATATTAATCCCACGGGAAGACATCTCCGGAATTCCAAAGACTAATTGAACAACCAGAGAGAGAAGGAACACGGAACAAGAAGGAACCACCACCCCCTCCCCCCAAAAAAATAATGTGGCGAAGTGGTTTCTACCCACCAAAATTCGTGCAAAAATTCCACAGTATAGTCCCCAATAATCCGGTATGCATAGGTGAGTACACTCATTATTGATAGTTTTTTTGGTCAAAAAAATTGGCAAGGAATTAGCCGAGCATCACTCAGGAAGAGGAGTTTTGGAGAAGAGCCCAATTTCTCTCTCTCACTCTCGCCTTACCACCGTCCATCATTGCATTAGATAGGCTTTGATCCTTAAAAGCCCTGCTTATTAGCTCATTCCATTACATCGAGAGAGGGGAACATCATGCCTTACCTGAAGGGTCTCTGTTCTTGGCGGGAGAGGCAGGAGCAGCAGCAAAAATCATATCAGACTAAAAAAGAGTGTACCGAATTATTTTCCTAATATGAGCCCACTTATCAGTACTAAAAACAACAAAAAGGCACAAACTTAATTAAAAAGTCTGAGGGAAAAGCCAGGGTTGGGGTATTTTCCAGCATGATTTTTAGGTTGTTGAGGTGCAGACTCAGCTGGAGGTTCAACAATCCAAAAATTGAAGGATCAATCCACACCAGAGTTACGTGGAGAAAAAAAAGACCAGCAGCAAAACCACATGAAACCCTAAGCATACATCTGCCCCCCAGAAAAGAAGAAAAAAAGGGGGGGTCTCTTTTTCTTCACGCTTGGAAAATCCCCTCCTGATTCTTTATGAGTTTATGAACTGACCGTTTCACCCACCCAGCCTTATGTTATTCTGTTCTAACATCTGTCGGATGCGAGAACATCAACTCGGACATGGCGGAAACAAGCCCCTATTCCTTTTGTCTTGCCCTTTGTTATGACTCCGGGCTATTTGGTCATTTCTGTCGCTTTTTTTTTGAGTCGACTATTCATAACCTGCCCCATTTCTAGTCTGGTTGGCAAACAGACCCCGATATGGTTTTGTGCGGATGAAACCAGTCATAATAAATTGCATTGATGATACACTATCCATATTCTATAAGAGGCCTTGAACAAGGGCAAGGTATAAGGGATGGGGGGTGGGGGTTGAACCCCCTTGAGGTTCATAACCACCACGCTTATTCATCTGTTCCCAATATCACAATAGGACCCTCCTTTTCTGCATTGGTTAAAAATGAAGACTCGAAAAAAAAAATCTTTTGTGGCGGGGGATACTAAATAATAATATGCAGGGTGACAGTTTTTTTAAAGGCTTCCCCTTACTCACATTACAATGCTTTAAGCCATACGGGGTCAGTTCTGAAAAAAGGAAGGAAAGAATGGCGGATGAGATTCACTGCGCAGCTTTTTGGAAATGGGGGTTGGGGGGGGGATGGGAGAGATAGAGAGATTATCTGTATGTGGAAGCCACATTGTAACACAAGAGTAACACAACAATGGGAGGCTTAGGGGTTGTATTTGAGCGGAGTGTGTGGTGCCATATGTAGCCCCACAATGTCTCGCCTACTTACAGGGAACGGTTGTCAGATTTGAAGTGTAAATTATGGCGTAGAAAACGGGGTATTTTGGGGGCCTGCCATGTGGATATTTTTGTAATGCGAACAATGGGTGAGTTGTGAAATGAAATGCAATCTGTCGGGATTTGTTATCGGACTTTATGGGCCAATATTGGCAGTAAAAGAATTGGCAAAAATTAATTTGACTGCGAGTACTGTTCCGAATATCCATGCAATTATTGTCAACCCCTAACAAAACGGCTGCGATGCAGTGGTGAAACTTATAACGCGTAGCAGGCCCAAATTAGCAATAATATTTTAATTATTTGCAATAACCGGGAATTAGGATTAGAGCCGTTCTAATGAACCCAGTTTTCGCTGCAGCAACATTATCATAATGTGTAAAAAAATTCCCTTTTGTCTACCCTCCCGCACACTGGAAATTAGCCTATTTAATAAATAATTGATACTAGCAGAACAGCCGATGGTATAAGGCAAAATCCCCTTATGATGCTTAATGTGATCAGTCTGCTCATTTTCCCAACATTGCGAGTTCAAAGTGTCTCGTCGGGGCCGAAATTCCAAATAAATTAATTACCCCCCTCGCGCCTTTGATGATCATTTAGAAATACAGCCCCCAATAACAAAATTGGCCCCGAGAATTGTTTGATTACAGTAATTCCCATTGGAGTTGGATTGCTGCAAGGGGGCTCGTTTGGGACCCCCAGTTGGCTCCTGCCACCAAAAATTGAGCTCAACCCCACCCTCTAACTTAACCAAAGGATATAAAACTGCCCCCAACACATTACAACAGACGTCTAAATTTTCCATCTTGGTTCTCTCCCTTTTTTATCGGTCCGTTTTTCCCGCTTGTCTTTTTTAGATGGGTCCGACTGATAGTCCGATAGAGGCCCCAAGAATCCAATAATGGATTCAGGCTGTACCCTAGCATTAAGAGAGAGATATAGAGCCGTAGAAACGTATTATTAAAACAGTTTCCGTCCATACAGATGTAAGATTAATATTGAAGGCATTGACAATCAGCAAAGGCAGCGGAGGCTAATTCGGGGTGTAGCTCTGTGTAATTATAGGGTTCGAGGAAGAAAAAAATGGGAAAAAAATGCGCCGCCAATACGTTTCCAGCGCAGTAAGCTGCACAAAAGGTAAAAGAGCTCCATTGGTAATGCCCACCTGCCTCACAAGCCTCCAGCTTTTTTTTTGTCTAATTCAGTCCAGGTACACTGATTTCTTCAGAGTCATTCTCTTTTCGTCTTTCGTTTCGTATTACTGTACTGAATGTAATCCCCAGACACGATGTGCTCGGATCAGCAAGTGGACAGTCCTAGACTCGAAAGGGACAGTTTCAATCAGTTAATAAGACTAATATCAAATTACAATTTTTCTAACTAAAATATGTGCACAGATTCTTATTCCGACCATGGATATACTTGATATACCGGTACATGATGGGGTGTTCAAAAGTGAAATTATAATTATTGTTGCAGAAATGTGGAACTCGCTTTGAAGTATTTGCAAGCAAGTAGTTTTAGGGGCAGCAAAATAATAATTGCTAATATATTAGATGGAAATCCTTTCACACTCCCCTCGCACATCCAGGTCTCGTGCAGCTTCCGCATAGGTGAATGTGTATGATAGCATTCAGCCAAATATTATAATCAAGATTCGTGCTGTTCCTAGAAGTAACTGCTTAATGACCAAGTAGAACACATTGCAAATATCGATAATTTTTAACGGTGTGAATAGATCTTGCCAAAAATGGCACTTCATTGTACTTACTGTAGTAAAGAAATCGTATTTTCACATGCTTTGGCAGAAAGATATATACAATTGCACATCCGCAACAAAGTTTATAATCAAATTATATGTCACGATTCCAATACGAGGCTGTTTGCTAGTCATTAACGCAAACACCAACTCAAATCTGATAGTCTCGAAGATAGTCGTACCTGAATTTTTTTTGGTACAGTCTGCTGTGCACCCTTCAATTGGCCAAGTTGCACGCCTACTCCCACCAGCCTTGTAATAATACAATTTCATTGCATCTCAGAATTGCTTTTATTGTTCACACTGATTCCAAACTGGTTTCTCACCACCTGATATGTGTAGCGCATACCTAAAGGCATTTTTTCCCACCCGAACAATACACGCGGGTGCACTTTAGAGAAATGAAAGAGCACTAAAAGGAACTAACCGAAATTGATTTGATCGTGACTTCTTGTTCGGTCTCGTTTCACCATTTTTTTTATTTATATATTGTCCTCGGACGAATTGGGATTGGTAGTAAATACTATTAAATAGAGGCCGTGCAACACCATGTTTACAACCGGGGCAATGTATCTGTATCTTGATAAGGGTGGCTCCCTCCTGAACCAATATTCCTTAAGAAATCAATTCTGGTGCTCAAATTTATTGCACTCCAGTTGGGGTTTTTCAGGTCCGGACGCGGACGTCAAAACAGTAAGTTTATTATTGTTATCCAGGAATCTGATCTCTGGCTTCTCTATATAGCATGATGGCTCGACCCAGCCCTTCCTAATCATTGCCCATGGACAATAAAATAGGCTTGATAGGCTCGCAACTACTGGATATGACTAAGTTACGCACTAGTTAACACTATAAAAAATAGTCTGTTTTCGTGGCTCTTTGGCAGTTTGTCCGGGCCAGATCGGTAGCAAAGCGATGGATCCGGCTATTATTTTTCTTCCCAAGAATCCCCGGGTTTTCCTCCTCCTTTTCTCCGCCCATCACTACTAACCCTCCTGGAAAAACCATATTCGGTCTCCCGATTCTTTTGAAAAAAGCCGGTAGAGCTTCTGCCAGCCTCGGGCCATATAATAATATGGGATATGAGATCTCTCTAAGGGAGAGAGGG